>CAUYPK010102129.1:0-109375 GCA_963574355.1 Loris lydekkerianus | reverse complement strand
GAACAGCATCAATGTATAGAGTACAAAATTCTCCATCGATCAGTATATATCACGACACAGTAGAATAAATATTTATTGAGATATGGAGCTACAAAAATACATGACAGTAAAACGGACAAAACTTTTGAAACAACCTAATATTTATCTTACAAATTAGGATATATAAAAAAACAAATAATGATTCCATATGTATAGGCAAGAGTGAATATTATCAGGTCTTATAAAGAAGAAAAATTCATAAGGACTCTTTGAAATAAATTTGTACAATTCAGACTGAGGAGGCAAGGCAGAGAGAAAGAGATGGATTCCCTCAAACGTCTGCCTAGGGCCTAACTGGCTACAAAATAAAGCAGAGAGAGTGCAGGTTGTGGAGTTACACAAGATCAAGAAGCAGAAAGTATGTAGGCTGGGCGTAGTGGCTCATGCCTGTAATCCCAGCACTCTGGGAGGCCAACGCAGATAGATTTGCTGGAGCTTAGGAGTGTGAGACCAGCCTGAGCAAAAGTGAGATCCTGCCTCCAGTAAGAGTAGAAAAAAAATAAAATAAATAAAATAAACAGCTGAGCAAGATGGCACATGCCTGTAGTCCTAGCATCTCAGGAAGCTGAGGCAAGAGGATCATCTGAGCCCATAAGTTTGAAGTTGCTATGAAAAATGACACCATGGCACTTTACCCAGGGTGACAGAGTGAGACTCCATCTCAAAAAAAAAAGTAACAGTAAGCTACGAGGGCTTCCAGAGCTCTGTTGGCCGGAACCCCTAACCCTGTCCAGGAAAGGCTAAAACTAGAATGAGGTAATTTTGGTGGGGGAACAGCCAGATTCTTTCCCTTAAGGAACTATGTGCTGTAACCTCTTGGAAAAACCCATCCTCTCACAGTTGCAAGGATGAGGGCTTCTCTGAATCACAGGCATAGCTACAACAGAGATTAGCCCCAGAGGATGCTGTTAATGGAAACATACTTCTCTGCCTCTTCTCTAGAAAGCATCTTAAAAGGGCCAGGCTTCAAAGCTAAATGACAGAAATCAGGGGGCTTATTTAGGTGGTGTACAGTTATTAATAGATAGGCATGAAAAGCAAGACAGACAGTACGTCCTGGGAAGAGTCAAGAGCGTGGAGAATAGTGACTGGATGGAGGATAGCTGGACATTTACTCTAGCCAAATAAAGGTGAGCACACCAAGCTCTGTGACTTGATCCACTGTCCCTTCTGTTCCCATTTCACTGGCTACTTTTAAGTCTTCTCCATGTGCCCTTCTCTGAACCAAGATAGTTCCTCATAGTGCCCATGATCCTTCCTTCTCACACTTACCACAATTTACAAGCGATAACTCCGTACATACTGGTTGATTATGTAAGTGGACAGTATGGAAGTCATGGCTGCGTGCTATGGAGGGAGATGCCAGGGTTCAGCTCTTGGCTTCAACACTTCCTAGTTGTAAATAATACATTCCATGCCTCCTAATGTGGCTGTAAAGATTAAGAGTCTGTAAATGTGAAGGAGGCAGAAAAACACCTGGCATGTAATAAGTGCTCAACAAATAGGGGGTAATATCCACTGGATCCATCAGAGCAGAAGCCCTGTCTGTTTTACTCTCCACCTTCCTGGGCCATTGCACAGCATTTGAGAGCTTAGTGAATATCTGTGGAATGGAATATCTGTATAATGATACATTATACAGAATAAATACAGATTTATTCTGCCCCTTTATTCTCCAAGTACTCGGGGCAAAACCATTGCTTTTGTACACCCTGCACAACTATTTCAGACGATCATATTTAAACTGAGTCTGGTATTTTCCCAATACTTAGGGAGTCAAATTTAGAGAAACGTGGGTGGCGATAAAAATCACCCAGAGTTCTCAAGCATGCTATCAAAATGTTTTTACACTGCAAAATGTATATAAGAATACATAATTCTAGTATATATTTAAGAAAGACAAGGTATGGTTTGTTCCTCTAAACTATCAATTGAAAGTCTTATGGCCACAAAATGTAATTATTTAGCCCCACTCTAAATCATTCACAAAAATGGTTAGTGACAGGTCTCTATGGCCTGCTTATGACTTTTTTAAATTGATTTTAATAATGGCATACACAGAGGTTAAACCACAGAGTTAAAACTGAAAAGACTGGTAATTCCTAGGCAAGAGAAAGTACCAAAACAAAAATGTTTGAAGGCAAATGAGTAAAAGGTACCTTAAAATGACTTGAAATATTAAAGTCAAAGAACTATTATATAGTATGAGGTTACGCTTAAGGGTCAACGATCGAAATCTCAGGGTTTTTTGTGACTGCAGTTAAGGTCAGAAAAGAGGCAACATACACCTACACTGATCAAACAAGGCAAGGGCAGAAACTAGAATTATTGGTTTGTCTGGGCCAGTGAGAAGGTAATCTGTTCAGTGATATGACTTCTAGGCTTCCGAGAGAGACTTCTCCTTCAAAAACAATCTCCTTAGCACAAATTCTACAGTGAGATCTCAATTTTCTAACTAAGAAAATACGTATTTCTCAGATGGGAATACTTTGACTCCTTGAAGGTTTAGAGTCATGTGCCAAAAGTCTGCAAAGCCACAGGATAAACATGCTTATTTTCCCATAAATTAAGTTTGTCTTAAAGATTAGAAGCAGAGTGAAATGAGTATTTTACTAGCAGTATTTACATCATTTATTTATTTAAGGACATGTATGAATTACTGTAGAATGCAAGATATGTATGTATTGTTAAAAAACAAAACATTAAACTGCAAAGAAGCACTTTTCATGTGGTAGATTATGTTAAGCTACCCCAGAATTTGGGTGTAGCCTCCCTCTTTTGGGAGGCTTCCTTGGCAAAGACTCAAAAAGAAGAGGAAAGAGGAGGCGAGGGCACAAAGGCCAAGTTCATTATTTGGCTGAGACTCAGAAGCAGAAGAGTGCAAACAGCAAGGATGGCAGGGATACTAGGGCACAGTCTGGGAAACTCAAACACAACAGAGCCATCAGCTCTCAACACCCAAGCACAAGGACAGCAATTTCAACTGACAAAACCCTATTCCAGTACATTATGAGAGCCAAGGAGATGTTATGTGGGCATGGGGAAAAGAGCAACAACTTCAAGGTTGGGATGAGACAGAAACCAGAGGGTCAGAACTGTAGCTAGTGGTTGAGCAAGCAAATGGAGAGGAAGGCAAAGGCACAAGTGTGCACACTCACACAGGCTCAGAAATGAATTCTGACAATTGTGTGCTAGGGATGATGACAGAGTTCAACCCGGATAACAAGGAAATTGCTTACAGGTGTCTAGATGAACATACCACATCAGAAGATGACATATGTGCCCACCTTTCAAACTACCTTTTTCAAGGTGTGATAACTCTTCTGTATGTTCCTTCTCCTGTTACCTTAAATAGGAAGCCTTCTTCTCCAATATAAACTTGAAAAGCAGTTTTATCTCCATGTTCAGTGTTTTCAGTGGCAACAGAGACTTGGACGAGGTAAGCTGGCACCCAGTTCATCAACTTTACATTTTCCCTCGCCAAAATAAGCAAGCTTGCTTTCAGGCACATATCGCTGCTACCAAGCCTGAATTACTCCATCTGAGCTGGCAACAATGTCAGTATTCAGAAAAGATGAAGAACAGCTACGTCATGCCACTTGGAATTAGTTATAATATACCTTTCCAGCCACACAGATAAGTTTCTGTGATGGAATTATAATGTGGTTGGCTTGCAAGGAACTCAAAAAATGATGAATATTTTAACTTAAAATGTTTGATCTCTTGTCCTATGATATTTTTTCTTAAACCTCAGTTCACATTGTATTGTACGAGCACAGAGAGAGAGAGATGAAGGAGCAACGGGACCAAGAGGCCATTTTTCTTTCCTATCACTTTTCATGATAGATAGGCTTCTTAAGAAGGAGTCCAGTCATGCTGTAACTTCATTTTGTAATCAGTCAGTGGGATTGTGGTAGAGGCAGCCTCATCCCCCCGTATCCACTCTTCACTTTTCCTTTAGCTGCAGACTCCCCTGAATTCCATTTGGCTAGCCTCCTGGAGACCATACCTTCCAATCTCCACCAGCCACCTCTGCAGCTAGGTGTGGTGAAAGGATGAAGTTTTGGCCAATAAGATGTAACTAGGAAGAATACATGTGACTTTGCGCTCACGTTTTCATAAGGACCTTGTTCCCTCTCCTGTAGATGGGAAAGTGAACACCAGGGTGTGAGCCAGCTTCAGGGCTTCAGTTAAGAGCAACTTCTGAGGACCCACCAGAATCTCTTGTCGGTGTTGTAGAGAGGTGCTGATCAATCCTGACTTCCTACCTACCTTGAGACCATTAGGTGAAAAACAAGAAACCCTAGCTTGTTTAAGCTCCTCACACAAGTCTCTGCTACAGCAGCTCAGCCCACGGCCTAATACACAGTTGCTACCAACAAGTGGGCACTGCCAGGACAAAACCAAAATTATGTGGCAGTAGCTGAGACTGGGTTATAGGTCATGAGGACACAGGTACTGAAGACTGAAAGCTGGCAACTATTGCTAGAAAAGCCAACTGCTTCTGTTCCCCAAACAAGAAGTTATGATTGTTGCTCAGAGCCTACCATCCCAGGCCACCCCAATGGGAGCCAGTTCAGCAGCAAACATTCATAGGGGGCAGGCCTAGGCTTCCCTTTCAAACCTATCATTTCTGATGACCTCATGGCAAAATCCTTTAAATTGAAGAAGAGAGCTAGAGTGTGCTGTGTGCTAAAGCCAAAAAATAAAAGGTGGAATTTGTATCCTTAGAAACTATAGCCAAAGGTTACTTTCATGTGGAACGGACTGCAAGTAAGTAGACTGGAATTTCTGAGGATATTATATTGTAAAAAAAGGAAAGAAAGAAAAGAAAGAAAGAAAGAAAGCTTGGCTGACAAAGCCAATGATTGGTCAATCATTAACCCAAATCTTGGGCCCTAAATCTGCACGAGTAGAAAGCAAGCTATATGGGGGTGCAGCTCCCAAAGAGGCACACAGGTGGCCACAAAGGATAGGAGCTGCTGAGGACAATGGGCAGGGAGTTATGCCGGGAGAGCAAGCTGGCAATGGCTAAGGAGACCTCAGCAAAGTGTGGTAACTCAAAACAAACAAACAAAAAAGTGGTAACTCCTCCCACATAGACTTTGCTTTGTGATTCTTGTTCTCCCCTTTTCTGAATGGGGATTTTATAGCAGAGAATTCTTCTCTTAGTGCAGAGATCACTGGAGCCACATCTGACTTCATTGAGAGGCCTGAACATTCCCAGAGACCCTGAATTCTCAGCAGGGTACAAAAATGGGGAAAAGCAAAAGAAATTATAAAATTAAGGCATTTTTCTTGTTTTTCAGTAATTTAGAAATAAAAGGTCACATGATCTGTGTTAGAGGAAATCTTATAGAAAAAATGTAACTGACTTGAGAAATAAATGGTTACATGCTCAAATATTTAACAAAAAATAGTAGAAAATATCATCACACAGCAGCGAGGCAGTTAAGCATAGTGGTCAAGAGCCCTTATCCTGAAGATAGATCAGTTATACATATATCCTAATTCCTCAATTGCTAGCTACCTGCCCTTGAGCTGCTTACCTAGACTCTCTAAACCTCAACTGTCTGCACTGCAGAGATTTAATGTGGATTAAATGAGATAATGCACAAAGCACTTGGGACAATGCCCAGCTCATAGTAAGCTTTCTTTCTTTTTTTGTTTTTTGTAGCCTATAGGACTATGGGATTTTTATTATCTTGTTCCTTTCTTTTTTCCAGCCATAGTAAGATTTCAGTGAATGCTGTTTAAAACCATTACCTCCTGATTATGAAAAGATCACTGTCAGAAGACAAGCATCTTAAACTTTCATTCTTCTATAAGAGCGAGTTCTCTCTCAGCAAGCTGCAAAATGCCCAATGGCTTGGGGTTTTAAGGAAAGAGCAATTTGATCAAGAATTCATTCATTTACTAGGTGTGTTGATACCTTAGCATGAAATGCACAACCAGAGTGGGAAAGGTTACATAATAAGAAATCAGATTCACAGTCTCTTAAAAACACAGCTTCTATGCTTGAAAAGCCAGTTCCCAAATCCACAAGTCTTTAATTATCCTTCCATAATTGAATGCTATTGAGAAAGTCTCCAAACATCTTTGAGACAAGGTTTCCTCATCTATAACATAAAAACACTGATATCTCCCTCTTGGATTGCTATGAATATTAATTGAGAAAAATGTATACAAGGTGCTTACCACTATGCCTAGACACAGCAAGTGTTCAGATATTAGACAAAGGAAGCGTTATTACTGGTATCATTGTTACTACATAAAAGACTAAAATACTCTCTTCATCATAAGAAAACAGTGCCTGCATGAGTTTAAGACCCACTGGTTGTAGGGCCCATGCTTTGTGCTATTTATCTCATCACACTGATGGGGTGACCACCCAAATACAATCTATTCCAATCTCCACCAACACCAAAACATTATTTTTGCAAACCTGGTGTCCAGGGATGGGGTAAATTAATGCAGCATATCCATCCCCTCTCTCTTGTGAAGCTAAACAGCTTGCCTGACATTATATACATAATGTTGCTTTTTATCAGCACCACATTCTTCCCAACTTAACTGACCACTCCAGGCTTGGCTAAGTAATGACTGCAGCAGTGTATGTCACCCAGTAACCTCCAAGACTTAATGATTCCACAAAACTACAATTAAGTTTGCAGACAAAATGTACTCTTAGCTTTCAAGGAGCATTAGTGTCATCATCAGCCAACCCAACACTCAAGGAGGGTGGAGCAGGGTCCCTTCTCTTTCACCCATGACATGGAGATGAACCTGAAATTTAAAAACATGCTTGAAACTGAAAGGAAAATGAGCCTTTTCTTTTCTGGATTAAAATAGAACCTTTCCTCCTCCACTTGCAATTCTGATTCCTCACCCCATTTCTATGAGGTGAAAAGATATTTCACATTCCTTCTTTTAATCCATTGTTTCATCTTTATTTTTAGAACAGTTTGCCCAGAGTAACATGCTTATAGTGTGTCTTCTTGCAGGTTTCTGATTATAGTCGCTATCCCAGTCTGACCCATTCTTCTAAGTTGATTTTTCTCAGCTGTAGAGATTTGCTGAGCGATTTCTCAATCTGTGTCCATGCCCTGATGCCATAGTCCCTGGGACCATCTTAACCGCATCTGGTAGACACTTCTGGACATAGGATGGGATGATCTATATTGCCACTCCTCTTCACTGGGGACCCAGAGGAATAAAAAAGCTCAAGTTACACTGCTCAGTGGTGGCAGAACTAAGATCAGAATCCATCAACATTGTTGTCACTATGCAGACAAGGGCCCTTGATCCTCTATCAATCAAAAAGAAATTAACGATGAACTCCCAGTTGCAGTGCTCTACTGGCGACCTCACATGCACAAGGTCTTACTCCAGGACTCTTGGTTAGGCTATGTATCCCTTGTAAAATTTTGGCTATCTTCTATGCATTGGGGATGTATTTTTTTTTTTTTTTTCATTCTTTCTCTTCCCTTGTGAATGCTTTTGGCTTTGTCCAACTGTTTGCTGCTTGGCTGGTTGTCCCAGCTAAGATCCTGGCCTAAAACTAGTGCCCACTGGGGAAGCATTGCAGATTACATTATTGAAAAAGGAACTGTATATTATTATTTGCTTGCTGGGCCAGTTTTCTGGCTATTTGTTAGCAACTTATTTTGACATAAAGACAGTAATAATGAGGCAAGAGTCACATTTTAGTTCATCATCCCTGCAGCAGGTTTTTATATGGGACTGTGATTTATGTTCAAATTCTATCTATCCATCCAAACTGAGCTCATCCGTCCCCTGCTCCGCTGAGCCTTCCCTTACCCTGCACTCTAGGCTCTTCCTCTGAACAGATATGGTACTTCTCCATCCATCTCCCATGAAAATTATTTTCAGCTATGCATGAACCGGGTTCACCTCACGTTTAGTTTGCCCACTCATCCTTGAACTCTTTGAGAACATTCTCCGTGCCTGCTTCTTCCACGGGGCCTTCCCAGCACCCTGCACTGCATTTTCCACATGCTCAGAACACACCGGGCTACAGCCACACAATATACCCAGGAGATCTCTTCCACTTGAGCAGGAAGACTTCTAATCCTTCACTTTCTGAAACAAAATCTTACTATAATCAAAGCAAGCACATTAAAGCCCTTCCTAGAAATAAAACAAATTATACTTTTTAAAATCTCTTCCACTAGCAGAACAAGTTCATATCATTTTAAAGAGTTAATTTTTACTTCTAGAAAGATAGTAAATATCATGTTCATGCAATAGTGGTTATAGAAGCTATAAATGCACACGTTTCATAGATTTACAAATAATCAATATTAAAAACAAAAATCACATATACCTACAAACAGTTTATTAGGTAGTGAATTTGAGAACATGATTTCTCCAGACTTTTGAAAATTTTCAGGCTGGAAAATTTCTCTCTGGATGGCTTGATTACATGCGCAAACAAATCCCCAAATATGCACACTTCCAACAAAGTAATAGTATATAATTCTATCGTCATTATATTGAGAATCTATTTTTTTCCAACACTAAAATTTCCTGATATTTAAGTAGTCACCTCCTGGTCCAAGGTAACCACCTTGCAGGCCTATGTGCTATTTTTTTTTTTTTTTTTCCATTCTGCATGTCTTCTGTTCTCCCTTCCTTATATCATTCTCCATTGCAGACTGCAGAAGTTCCTTGAGGGCTGAGACCATATTGCAAATAATTCATTATAATTGGAAGCAGTGTGGGCTTAAGCACTCATTACCTGACAGGGAACATAGTAATAACAAGCTCAGTTTGAAGGTCAGTGCTAACAAGGCCAAGGTCCTGGACCTGACATGGGGGAAGTTTGCTCTGCTCCAACACAATAAGGCCAATTCCTTGTTCTGTGGTCATGTAGCATGCAGCGGGGAAGTGCAGATCATGCTGAGTATGTCAAAGGTCTGGTTTAAGTCCCCAACACAACTAGAGTTGGAGGAGCACAGAATTAAGGTGTGGTCTAGGTCAGAAGGAGGCACAATGAGCACAGGATTCACTGGTTCTCACCTTTGCTTCCTTTGCTAACACCCCCGAGAGGGCCATGCTTCCATCTGTAGCACAGGCTCACCAGACAGTACACCCTCTTTGGGCAGGTGAAGGCGGATATAACCATCATTTTGTGTGGCTCATATTTTGAAACAAGGATCCTAACTGATACCCATACCCAATACTGAGCTGAAATTCAGTCAAATGGCACAATGCATATAAATCACTAGGGGATCTTGTGCAAATTTTGATTAAATAGGTTTCGGGTAAGACTTGAGATTCTGCGTTTCTAATATGCTCCCAAGTGATGCCAAAGCTGCTGGCTCCTGAGACCTCACTTTGTGTAGTGAGATTCTAGAGTTTCTCCAACTGGCATGTGTAAGGATATCCTGGACTCATGAGACCAGATAGTCAGGAGAGGTTTGAAGAAACTGAACAATTACTAGCAGTCAGAGCCACTAAGTTTTATGGAATCCAGAGACCCGAGCAAATTTTGAGTGATCATGACTGATTCTGAGGGATTCTGAGTCAGGAATTCTTCTCACTACACTTCCCAGAATAGACAGCCAGGGACCGTAGGACACAGGGAAGAAGCTACAAAAGTAGCTGCAAAGGATGCTAAAGCAACAGGTGCAGTGGCACTGACAGGAGGCAAGGGACTAAAAGATCCTCAGGTCTCAGATCCCTGTTATAAGGGCAAGATCAAAGGTTGGAAAAAGGCTTACAGATCATTTTATACAAAAGTTGGTATGTGTTTGAGGCTCTGTGGGCAATCTGCCCTATCTCAAATACATTAAATCATTGGCCCAGACTCCATTTGACTTTAACAAGGTGGAATAGCTCTAGAGGTGAGTCAAGGTGAAACCTTATCCATTTTCCCCTCTCTCTAGTTGAGGTCATATACATACAAGGTGGTGAGGCAGCTAAAATTAGGCCTACAGAGTCATGTTCACAGAACAAGTGCCGCAAATGGGTATGAGTCAGCCATGAGCCCAGTCGACAGTAAACAGACAAATTTACATTCATTTATGGATTTAGACATTTGTCAAATATTTGCCATATGAACTTTTTACTTGTCTAGGGAAGACATAGTCTTAATATTTTTCTTTCTAAAGGACTCATTCCACTCTTGAAAGTTTAAATATAAAGTACCTAAGCTAAAAATGTATATTAATATTTTCTGTATCTTTCTAGACAGCTCAGCTGACCCCTTTCCATTAGCATGCAAATAAAACCAAGGTCCTTAGATTAGTACTATACCCGAGAGACATTAATAGTACCCTTCATAATCACAGAAATTAGTAAGAAAAAGCCCCAAAATCCCATACAAAAAGGAATAAAGTATATGTACTGATACCTCACTGCAAAAAATATTCTCAAGTTCAATAAGTATATGAGAAGATGTTCAATTTCAATAAGAAAAATACAAAATGTCCAGGCATGGTGGCTCACATCTGTAATCCTAGCACTCTGAGAGCTAGGTGGACTGCCTGAGCTCAGGAGTTTGGGACTAGTTTGAGCAAAAGCAAAACCCTGTCCCTTAAAAAAAATAGCCCAGCACTGTGTCAGGCACCTGTATTCAGGTGACTGAGGAAGAGGATTGCTTGAGCCCAGGAGTTTGAGGTTGTCGTGAGCTATTGAGCCACACACTTTACCAAGGGTGACATAGTGAGACTCTGTTTCAAAGGAAAAAAAAAAAAGAAACATACAAAATGACTAATATGATATTATTTCACATACATCAGGTTGAAAAATATTAAAAAGTTGAATATCATTTGTGAGCTAAGCTATAGAGAAATTTTTATACCCTGCTGGTGGGCAAGAAAGTTGGTATCAATAGTTTGGGGAACAAATTAGAAATACTTAGTAAAGAAGATGCACAGGCCATAAATCAATAAATTTCACATGCAGATGTTTATCCTAGAAGAGTTGTCACACACGTGAGCAGGGAGATATATTCCCTGCAGAAAATTTTGTAATGGCAATAAATAGAAAACCTAAATGTTCATAAACAAGGAGCAATGAACAAATAAATGTTAATCCATTCCATTGATAGTATTTTTTCTTTATAAAGGGAAAATATCTGATGCAATTATGTTATAAATATTTCTGTTACTCAACCAGAGTGATAGGCACATAAGTTTTTATTTTATATATAAATGTGTAAACTTTTTTAATAAACAAAGTCTTACTCTGTCACCCAGACTAGAGTGGCATGATCATAGCTCCCTATAACCTTGATCTTCTGAGCTCAAGTGGTCCTCCCACCTCAGCCTCCCAAGTACCTGGGGCTACAGACATGTGCCACCAAACCTGGCTAATGTTTTTATTTTCTGTAGAGCTGGAGTCTCATGTTGCCCCTAGTGGTCTCAAACTCTTAGCCTCAAGTGATTCTCTCTTGCCAGCGTTCCAAAGTGCTGGAATTATAAGAGTGAACCACCACATTCAGCTCTTATTTTTTAAATTGTTTTATACAGGCCGAGCTTCCCTAATCTAAAAATTTGAAATCTAAAATTCCCCTAAATTTAAAACTTTTTGAACAATGACATGATGCCATAAATTTCCCCACCTGGCCTTATGTGACAGGTCACAGTCAAAATGCAGTTAAAGCTTTGCACAAAATATTTTTTAAAATATTGTATACAATTACCTTCAGGCTATATGTATGAAGTGTTAGGAAACCTAAGTGAATTTTGTATTTAGACTTCTGTCCTCAAGATACATCATTTGCAAATGTTCCAAAATTCAAAAGAAATCTGAAATCTGAAAAATGCTTCTCATCCCAAGAATTTCAGATAAGTGATACTCAACCTATAATTAACATTTAAATTAGACTATATTATAAGGACTAGTCAGAGCTATACATATTGTTAAAGAAGGCTATGTATCGATATGTTTCTATACCTATGTACAGATACATAGATAATAACCTGAAAGAATATAGAGAATTTTTAATACACATATTGTAGCTTTAGGAAGAAAATACAATGGTAAAAGGACAAAGGGAAATATTTCTGTTATTTTCAAATTTATGAATATTATATATGCATGTGTTGTAACAGACTGATTGCATTGAGACCCAAATTACTATCTTTCTACATTCATATCCTTTGCCGTGTAACTTTGTAGTCTTTCTTCCTTCTCTGATTGGCCCCATGACTTAGTTTGATCCACAGAATATGACTGACATGATGATGTGTCCAGTACAAGGCTGGGTCTCCAGAGGTTGATATGCTTCTCCTCAATCCCCTCCTTGCATGGTTAGACTTAAACACTCGGAAGCCTGGACTAGTGTACTGGAGAATGATAAACCATAAGGAGGAAAGGCTGGTTATCCCAGCAAAAGCTATTCTACGCCCATCTACAGACAGTTCATTCTGAAACACACAAGAGCGTCCAGCCACGATTAGCAGATCTGCCCACCTGACCCACAGTGACTGCACATCCCCACTGAGACCAGAAGAAACGCACAGCAGACCTTTGAACTCATGAGCAATAGTAAATGTGTATTATATGAAGCCATTGAGTTTTAGGGTGTTTTTTTTTATGCCTTAACAGTTTACCGATACAAATATGCTTAGTATGTAAATGATGTTTAAGAGTGGGAAAAAAGTCCATCCATTCTAGCAAAGGCGATCTGCTGATTCACACCTCAACATAACATGTAACAACTCCAACCTTCTATAATTAATGTCATCATTAGGATCTGAAATCAGAACTTACTGCATTTTGCCCATGCACTATCCAGTTTCTTATCTAGGAGATGTTTACTTCATCTTCCACAAAGCTGGAGCCCCACCAACTGAGGATTAAATGGGATGTTTTAGCATACCTTCTAACACAACTTGTCCTTTCGAGTACCCTTCATGAGGCTTCTTATACCCCTCATTGGCCCATTATGATGTGTCTTTAACTGATGTCAAAAAAAGACAATAAACAACAAATTGCTCATAAATTTGTGCTGCATTCGGCAGTCAAGTCCAGACATAGGAATATAAAGAGACATCAAAGGTATCTAATGTGCCATTAAGTCTTCTCCAAACTGAGTCAACTGTGAAAGAGAAGCTTGGAGAGTAATTCAACATCAATACTTTGCCCTTGTACTTACTATCAGACACTATCATTCAGGATTGTGAGTTCTAAAGATCCAGGGCTTGGTACGGCAGAAGGTACAATAGTAAAAACCCAAAGGCTGCATTTTGCTTCAGACTACTGCTATGACTTTGATCAAGATGCTTACCCTTCCCAGGTCTTAACTTTCATACATAATATGAATGAAATACAAAGGCTAGATGACTTACCTCTGAGACACCTCCCAATTTGAATACTCAAAGATCCTGTGTCAGTGAAACAAACCTTTCCTATTAAGTGTAAAAACAACCTTTCCACCCCACTTTAGTCACCACAGATTTTGGTGTCCTTTCTTTCAGTCCAAATTGCTCATTTTAAAAACTTGGACTGAAATGAAGATTTTTAACCAAAAGCAAGCTAAAAAGTAATTGTCATCAGAAACTATTTAATATCTTGTTTTTAAATAGGCCCCTTGTCCTCTGAGGATGAGGCTTTGGAGATTGTGGTCAACATCTTCATCTCACTGAAGAGGAAACTAAGGCTCTGAAAGGTCCTGTAATTTATCATATGTCATATAGTGTTTTGGCAGGAAGGACAAGGGCTACTTTTATGTTTTCTGACTCCCAGTCTTTCTATGAATCCATTCAAGCAAGATTTACAGAGCACTTACCAGAAACCATGCTGGTACCAGAGATGCAAGGAGGGCTAAGCCCCACTCATTGCCTCCACAGATGGCACAGTCTGGTGGAAGTAAAAGATAAGGTGACAGTTGTCAAACTGTGTCACACATGTTAAGGCAGAGGTATGGATGGGACACCCTGAGGACCCAGAGTAAAGGAACAATTCACTCCACTTGGAGAGACAGAGCAAGTTTCATGGAGGAGGAAACATAAGCTGAATTCTGAAAAATAAGGTATCAAGGTATATAGGGCACGGGAGGAAATTTAGATGCACACACAGACACTCACACAGATGTGTTTACCGAACTGTAAGTAATTGGACAAGCTTTAACTTGAGGTGCGGTTGGAAATATCAGGAAACATGAAGGAAGAAATGAGCAAGAATAGATTTTTCGTTGATTTTTAAGGGAAAAAAAGAAGAAAGGATTTTTGGCTTTTGTCTGGGGAGATAAGAACGATGCCACTAAAAGACAGATAAAGGGCATGGTTATCCTCGCCTTCAACAAAAGGATGTGCCTAAAAGAGTGGAAACAAAGAAGACACAGTTAACGATTTAGAGAAAAAAAATGATTAGGAAGGGGATGAGAGCAGCAGGAGGCTCGTCCATGTCCACTACCCATTCCACCGGTCTCTACCGGATTTCCTTCCCTCCAGCCTCGAGTGTAATTTACCATCCATAACCACATCCCATGGGGAAGGCACAGGAGAGGCTCAGGATTCTCAGAGGGGTCAGGCCTGCAACCAGCGCCCAGTGATACCCAGGGCTGGCTGAGGCTGTGCTGGTCCCTGAAGAAGCACAGCCTCAGGAAATCCCAGAGACACACAGCAAGACTCAACCACAGGGGACACCAAGAGGTAAAGAATCTAACAGACCCGGGTTAGGCCTCAGCAAGGGGTTCCCTAACTTAATAACTATGTGACTTCAACAAGGTTATTTTGCTTCTACAAGCCTCAGGGTCCTTGTCTATAACATGGCGATAACTGTAACACCTGCCTCATATTAGGCTGTGTTAAGTGAAATAACACACATGAGGCACTCAGCATAGATCCTGCCACATGGCCAGCACTCAGTAATCCATAACTGTCATCACTAACATTTAGCATTCTGCAATCAAGCACCTTGCCTATTGCTAAAGAAGCTTAGAACCTGAGACATGGTCCTAGGACTCTCAGTATCTTGCCCTCATTCTTCACCCTCCAGAGATCTAAGAGACTAAATACTACATTTAAAGTCCTCCCCTCTGCTCCTTATCAGGGCTTCTGACACTCTTACAAAGCAAATTGAGCCTGAGATTGATTAAAGATCAGATCTACTATTAAAGTGGCTAATAAAAAAATTTTTAATGACTTTCTTCCTTGCACCTCCAAGAAGACCCCTCTTTTAAAAGATGCAAAGAACAATACAAAATAAAAATAAATAAATAAATAAAAGGTGCAAAACGTACTAGAATCAAAATACAAATTACAGGTTTATGTTTCATAAGGAAAAAGCAGCGTGCCTACCTCTATCCCTCTTCTCTACTTCACGGTGGTTTAGTGAGCTAAGAATTGAGGTTAAAACGCTTCTTTAGATGGGAACTTTGCTGCATTTCCATCCAATCACCTCTTGCCTTCATGAGTTCAAAAATGAGAATAAAAATAAATCTTTTATATCACTGGAAATTTTCATAATTCTCAGCACCATCTGCAATTTTGTCAATATTAAGAGACCAGGAATCCTTCTTGCATAATGGAGCCAGAGGCACGAGGAAGTGGGGGAAGGAGGAACGGAGCAGAGGAGACCTTTGGAAGACTTTTGCCTGACCAATTCTTCTTTACATATAATTCTAGAAACCATGGTCATGAGGAAATGCTTCCTTTAGAACTGCAGCTTTAGAGCGAAGCCTGGAGGCTCCTGTCAAGCATTTTAGTTCAAAGCTGCGGGTTTGAAACTGAGGTTAATTTCCTCACTTTGCAGTACCACTAAAAGGAACATCACAGACAAACGTTTAAAACCAAGGGATCGATTCCTCGAATTTAAATATATCTTTTCTAGGTAAAGATGTGGGAAATGTTGTATTTACAGAAACATATAGCTGGTTGAGTGGAGAACCCAAATATGTATAATAATTCAAACATCTGCATTTACTGAGCTATTTTGTTAGGCTATCAGTCTGCTTATTCAATTTTGTTTCATATTTGATCTATCAGACCTTACAATGAAATAATGATCTGATAGAACTTTTGGTAGATACTGTTCTCTAACAATAATGCCATGGGAAAATAGTCACAATAAAATTCTAGATGAATGATGCAAGTATGTGGAATGTGATAATATTTTGGTAAAATTATATATCTCTTGTCAAAAGATATGCATGTATATAAGAATAGAAAATTGTTCCAAAGGATATATACTAATATATTAGCAGCAACTTTCTCTAGCTAGTAAAATGAGGAATAATTTTCACTTTTTTCATGTATTTCACTGGAAGAGTCTACAGCAGCAATATATGGAAACTCTCTGTTTTATTCTTGCAACTTTTCTGTAAGTCTAAAAATAGTTTAAAATTGAAAGTGAAGAGAAAAAATATTGCCTTTACTCCAACAGAATTAAAAATGCTTTTGAAAAAGTAAATCTCTTTTGAGAAAAAAGACCAAGTTTGGGGGTAAAAGACTCTGATGTGAGAATAATACCAAGAAAAACTACATTTGGCTAAAAATGTCCACCTTCAGACAGTTACAACTCAAGACTCTATATCAACCATTCTGTTGTTTGTATTTGATACACTGAACATTTGTTTCTCGACTATAATCAATCTTGATTTTTCAGTTCCAATAGAAAGGCGTCCTTTCCTTTCACAAAGATGGGGGGCAGAGACCTTAAAAAGCTTCTGTCACCTCTGAACTGTTTGTAATTCCAGCAGCTGCAAAAGCCTCTAGTTCATTTGATTTGGGGCCTCAAGAAACCCATCACCAAGATGGACAACTCAGGTAGCGTATTTTACTTTTGTCTGCCCAGGCATTGCATTTATTTGCTTTTTTACATTGTAAAAAAAAAAAAAAAAAAAAAAGCCAGGTTTGGTGGATTTTTTCCCCTTTTCTTCTCTACCCCATTCTCTCCTATTTAACAGTGTCTGTCAGGAGGACCACTGTCAAGAGGAAGCCAGCAAGCTAATCAGTCAGGGCCCAAATGCCCAGAAACTGTTTGCTACCACAGCAAAGGGAATGAAGCATAGATAATGAAGCCCCCAAGTCACAGACTAATTAATACCTCTCTCTTCTTTGAAGAAAATGACCCAATATTGAACTCTAGTGGATTATACAACATTTTAATTTACTAACCACTAAAAGGATGACTACTTTATAAAATGCATTCCTATTTATCCATCCTCTGATACCACTGCTAGTCAATCTAATTGAACCCCCTGGCCAACGTCTAAAACAATCTTGACTAGGAGAAGAAGAGATTTAATATATACCATGATACCCAGGGCTCTTGTTTCTAACAAATGAGATGGCATATGGGAAGAATGGTGTGCGCTGCTGGCACAAGGGGCCAGCCAAGTAACTACCACTTGTTGCTTCCTCCCCTGACTACTTTTCCTCACATTCCTATTGGTAAACTGTGGGCCAAGATTTGCTTTCCAGACAACAATTCGGAAAATAGGAGATAAACCCCATTAAAAATAACAAAGGCAAACTTACTTGACAGTTGGAGAAAAACTGCTAAGATGTTAAAAGTGGCAGGATGGCAAGACCCAGACTCGCTGTGTGGCCAGTCATGAGAACATGAAAATCTTCTCTGCCCCGTTCCTCAACTGTATTCTAACATGGTGGGGCTAGATGTCCTCATAAGAATTTTCTGGCTCAAAATTGATATTGCAAGTAATCAAATGTTCCAAGGGTTGTCAGTCTAGAAAATAGCAATGAAGGATTTCCATGTGCTATGCAATATTTGGGACATACTTGTACTAAAATTATTTGTTGTTCATCTCAAATGTAAATTTAATTGGACGATCTGTATTTTGTCTGTCAACTCCTCTTCTTCTTCTGAGAAATGGATAAGTAATGCTACAATTGCACTCCTAGACTTGATTTTCATACAGATTTATTACGTTCTAACTATGCTGCTCAGGCAATTTATTTAATGTTCCTAACTCTTCATTTCCTCATCTGTCAAATGAAATAATAACAACTTTCTCATGAGTTGTTATAAGGAGTAAATCAGATAATCTGTATGGTGCTTGGCCCTGTACCTGACATATACTATGTATTAAATAAATGCCTGCTCTTGTTGTAAGTACTTTATTCTTATTGTTTGAAAATATTGGTTGGCAGAGCAAACGAGTTAATAAGAAACATTTAGATTTTATCAGGAAGATAGTGTCTTTGTTAAGCAAGGCAGAAAAAGAATCTGTGAATAAATTGGGAAGCCCTAGATGACACTGCAAGAGTTTCCTATAATCTCTCAATATAATTATTATTGTACAGCTTCAGAATGAGGAAGCCTTGCTGAATTTTCTTGCAATGTTTTATACATTTCATTTTTCATTTCAATTCAGAATAAGAGGCAAAAGAATTGGAGTGAAACAACCAAGATAAGCGCAAACAAAAATGATGAAAGGGTATATATGTAAATTAAAAACACTTTTATTACTAGCCCTTTTAAAATAAGAAATTGACAGTGACCTCTAGCAAAATATTTCTAGCTAAAGGCAAAATTACCCATGCCTGGATGACAGCCAGTGTTTAAGCTCTTCTCTTAGAAGAGTCCTATCTACCTCTTCCACCTTCATTCCCTCAAGAAGTCTCCTAAGAACCCATCAACACCAGTACAAAAGCTGTAAAATAACATTTTCCTCTTGGCTGGATCCAAAAACTGGAACTGCAGAAAGGTGCTCAATGAAAATTGTTTGAATTACTATCAACTTTCATTCTTTCTGCTGACTGGAAGGGTAAAAATAAATAAATAAAAGAGGTTCTAAGTCTTCAGTTACACCAGCAGTTTTCAAAGACCATTTCCTCTTTTCCAGGAGCCAGGGTCAACATACAAGATTTATTTCCTTTATAAGTAGTATTAATAAGTATTTGAGGGCATTCCATATACTCAAATGAGTTCTTTTTTCTAATCTGGCCTCAAGAGATTAATTATTCCTGCCCATTCAACTCTTTTCCTGTTAACAAATCCTGGTGGATCTTTTTCCGTACTCAATCAGATGAACTCCCGATTCCAACATTTTAATGAAATGTTTTTTCTGCTTTACATTGCTACTGAATTATATGGTCTCTAAAGAATATGTGGATCTCCAAAAAGCTTTCAATTTTTTTTTCTAATTTTCTTAATAAAATAACAGTCTAACAACTTTGTCAATTTCATGAGTATTCATGGATGTTAGTTGTGGGGGATTTTCCCAGTGATTTTGGGAATTGTATTCTAGACATTATATTTTCATTTTTAATTTTACAAAAGTAACTTGGGTAGTTAAGTTGAAAGCTGAATAAAACAAATGGTTGCCTTTGGACATGTATGTGTGACATGCTCAGCAGAGAGGTCCAAGTTCAGTCAATTTTGGTACATTATCAATTACCTAAAGAAAAAAAAATGGCACTTTAAAGCTTTGGAAACAAAACTATATGTAAAAATATTTTATAAAATCTAAGTTTATCACTCTAAAACTAGGATATTAGTTTTATTTTTAAATAAAGAAGAAGAAGCATGCATAAAAGACCACCTTTGATTTGAAAGTCTCTAAAGAGGCAATAATGAAAGAAAGGCTATGTATTGTGGAATTAGGAGGGTCCTATTCTGTTCCTTACTATTATTCTATCTCTCTGAGCCTGTTTAATCTGTAAAAGATAGATAATAATGACTACTTCAGAGGTTGTTGTTTTATTAAACATAATACTATAATATATTAATAATTTGTATAACATCAATAATTAATTATATCTGAATATAACATATATAAAATATAAATATAATAATATAACTCCAACAAAAATACTGTTGGACAACAGGTGTTCTTAAAATAACAAAGCAAGTGATAAGAAGGGATTGATAATCCGTGATAAGGAAAGACGGACGAATCTTGTCCAAATTCACCATTGAATACACCAGGAACAAAGTTTTTTCTTTCAACTTATAAAATTTATCTTTTTATCTCTCTCACAATGGAATTATTTATCCAAGACAAAGACCATTACTACTATAAAAATGAATCATTCAGACAGCTCTAGATAAAGAAAATTAATCTATGCAGTGGAAGACCTTCTAATGAGTACAGTACATGTGTTTTCTCAACCCTGGATAACGAATCACAGAATCAGAAGCCCAAGGGTGGGACTATTGTGTAAATACTTTTTAAAAGTTCAACAGTTGTTTCTGGAGCCTTACAAATTTAGATTCATTGAAATGATCCCATTACATTGATGTAGTGGGAGTCTGTGCCTGGAAGGTAAGGAAACCCTGAATCAGAGAATTGGAAAAAAATTTTATAAGTACTAAAATATGTTAACTGAAAAAAAAGTAGAAATCCTGTAATAGAAGAGTCAGTTCTATTTGCCCCAAAGAATTAGATAACCAGAGGGACTCTTCCCTTAAAGAAGAATCTGCATGGAACAAATCCACATTCATTATACATATTACATTAAAGGTCTTCTCTACTTAGTCCCCAATCTCAATCTCATATGCTGAAATACCAAATAATCAACATCCTACCCACTTTATTTAATAAAGAAGTATGTTCAGTACAATTTCCAATTTTATCAAGACTGTGAGGGACTAAGAAGCATAAAGGATATACTTCAACATGAATTTAACTTCACTGACTCCCCAACAAGCTTCATTCAGAAACATGTTGAAATTTAATGTGAGCAGATGGAAGGAGAAAGGTGGAAGATAATGGGAGACGAGGCCAGTGAGCTTGTAAGAGGAACCCTGAAAAAGGACTTTGAAGAAAAGAGTGAAGGCTGTTAGCTCTAACTCAGGAGGTCTTGTGAATCCACAGAGTTTTAATGACTGACTTGGTATAACCTTTAGTTAAGAGAAAAACACCACCATGATAGAGGCGGTGTGGACAGTCTACTGAGAGTAGTGCCAGATGCTGGCAGAAAGACGACGACAATGGACCAAACCAGAGATAAAAGGTCCTGGAGCTGAAGCCATGTCAGAAGTCTGGAAGAGAAGGAAAGAGGAAATGACCAGAAGCAAAATTTATTAACAATGAACTTGAGGAATAAAGGAGATCCTTTAGTTAAAGACCATTTTTGATTCCTTAAGAGATGATAACATTGTACTGGGATTGGAAGAAAGTCATAGAAAGTTACATATTCATTATATTTGGCTTGAACCAATGGAAAAGGGACCCAAGTTTTGCAGGGAAAATGTATACTTTCTGGAATTAAAAGATAAAGATATTTTTAAGCCTAATAGAGGTACCTTCAAGGGGAAAACCTAATGCCTACCCATAAAACTTGTTGAAATTATTCCTTAATTGTGTACATGTCTTTTTTTCCTTTAAAGGACTCTAAATTCCTTGTGGTCTTTGCATCCTCCACGATGGATAGTAAAATAGTTGGCTCAATTATCTTGAATTTAATTTGATTGTAAGTCATAATTTGATCAGAAGCCATCTGTTATGGGTTCTGAAGTCAGATAAACCTATTAGCTATATGGCATTGAATACATTAATTATCCTCTCTAAACTCAGCCTCCTCATCTATAAAATCTAGTTGTTATGCAAATTAAAAGAGATAATGTGTATAAAGTACTTACCATGATGCCTACCAAATTATAAGCCTTAACAAATGATAGTCTTTATAATTTTTAGTATTGAGCTCTTTATTTTTTTCTTCTCACACACATAATCCATGGTACCTGATGCTACACATTCATAAGCCAGTCAGAAACCCAGGAAAATCAATGAAAAACAAAAGGACACCAATCAATCTTCCAATTTCTCCACTCCAACAAGACCCTGACAACTAGTGGTGAGAGAAAAACAGCTACCTGCTGCAAATATATATCACTTGTGTCATCAAGACAGCCTCAGGTGATGTCATAATTAGCAGAAACCTTTACAAATGAAAATCATTGACCAATGTAATGCTATTTCATTTACACTTCTTCAAAGATTGAGGGGAAAAAATACTTGCCCTAAAAAATTATGTTTTGCTTTTGAAATAATTGTGAAACTGGAAAAATCATTTTAATTATCAAAAGGTAGAAAATGTTTTATTATAACAAGAATGAAAAAACAGTAAATTAATTAACTTTATGGCTCAAAGACTATACAATTCTTAGAATGTTGGTTTAAAGAATTTGTTTTATAATACATTAAGTCATATGTTCACGTTAGATGCTACCAGCAGAGAAGAGGCAATCTTCTTTATTTTGAGCAGACCCAATGATATGATGTTGGAACCTTAGACTGGGACCTAGATTTGGCTTTGTTCTAGACCCAGAAAAATCATTTTTGTATACTATTTCCCAGATATGTGTAAAAAAGGGGAATTGAATTCAATATGTGAATGGCATTGGATTATGCCACTTTCAAGCAGATAATTTTTTTAACTCCAGACTATTCCTATTTTGAATAGTGTCATTTAATTTTGTTTTCTTGATACTTCCACTTTCTATGTGAATTAAATGATATCCCAAATCCCCTTGCTAAATGGTTTAGCAATGCTTAAAATTCAGCAGAGAACATTCCCTCCTCCAGGAGCTACTGCTCTATCATCCTTACAGATGACTGACATATAAACAAATGTGATGCCCCAAACTGGAGTCAGTTCTGCTCTTGCAGATATTCGTACATCAAACAATTCTCTCTCCTCATTTTCATAAAGACAGCTCTGACCATATTATCATAGCTAAAGGACAAAGTGTATACCTCTCAAAACTCAATTGATCTTAGTTATCTAAGTCTTACTTTAAGTGAAGATAACAGAAATCCTTTCTCTATGTAAAAAGGTTAAGCTCAGAAAAAAAGTAAAAGATTTGTGGTTCATTCTAAATAGGCTTTGGAGAAAGAATTGTTAAGTGTGAAACTCCTCACCTAACTGCATTTCATTGATCAAAGTGTTTTGTTAAACAAGCAAAGGCAGAATTTTGAGAGGCATTTAAAGGGCTTGTCTTTTGGAAGTTAATACCCTTTGCTTAATTTATCATTGATTTCCATTCTGTTTTCCTCTCTTATACCATCACCATGTGTAAGCGAATACAACAAGATTCTCATTTGTCTGGAATCCTCCATACTCATGAGGCCTATAAACAGTGGGATGTGTGCATTCATTTGGATCCTATCAACACTTAACAGCATCCCTACTACCTGCCAGGCCAGGGTTGAGTCAGCTGGTCCTGGCTCTAGCCCTGCCTCTGAACACCACAAAGCAAATGCTGTCCCACACAGCCCACACTCAGCAAACCCCAAGCATGCATGCTCTATGCATGTTCTGTTCACACGCCTGTCTATCAGGTGGCACAAAAGTAGAGTCCCAGGAGTCTGAAAAGAAAAAAACAAAACAGAACACATGTTCCCATCATGAGGCTTGGGGAGGAAAGAAAGAAATGCTGACTTCTTCCTGCCCTTTATGCTTGGACATCGGCTAGTCAGGCACAGATGAGCCCTATTCCTCACTCAGAACAGGATCGTTCCGCTCCACTATGTCTCCTCACTCATCTCTCCTGCTTCTAAGTATTTCTCTGCCTCCACTGTAGAGGAGATTTAACCTCCCCAGTTAGAAATGGGGCAGCTTTGTTAGGTGATGCCATGGACCCCCTTTGTCCCTTCACCCCTACACCATTTCTCCCCTTCCTTCAGACCCTGGAAACTGGGTGTAATAATATCATTCATATATAAAATACTCATTTTAATTACAAATTTTTGCTACAGAAAAGCTGTCCTGCTCAGAATGCTTTTCAACTTCATAACCACAACGTGGTAATATTTACGGACACCATGTGCTAAACAATACATTTAACATTTCTTCCCCTGAACAGTTCTCAAAGTTAAGTATTTGGGTCAAGCAAATTGAGGTTTGGGTAGATTAAATGACTTGGCCAAGGTCAAACATAGTGGGTGGCAGAAATAATATTCAAACGAGGTTTGTTCAGATGCCAAAGCCCAGCTTTTTCCCAGGCCCTGTGCCACTTCTTACAGTCAAGATGTGAGACGGAAAGCAAAAATAAGATTATAGCACCAGGAATTTGTCAAATACAAATTTGTTCTCCTTCAAGCTGATCAGAAAAGAAGTAATTCATTTTATGTGAACAAAAGTCAAACACTGTAGAATTAAAGTAGCCTCAACTTTGGGTTTGTACTGCTGTGAGCAGAACATGCAGTAGGTTGTGTTTAAATGAATACCAGTAATGGAATAGAATATAATGCACCTAAATTGATTTATGGATACTGTGTCTCTTAATAACACACAGTTAGCAATTTCCAATTTTAACCAATCCCCTTCAATAAGAGCTTGCTGAAAACACTTAATATCGTTTGTTTTGAATACCTGTGGTTAGAGCAAATGTTGCCCACCATGATAACCTGATCAGCTGCAGCTGCTGTGAATGTTTTACGACCACCACCTACATGTTGGCTCTGCCCAGTAGTTTGCCCGACAGGTCAGATTGTTCCTGTGTACTCAGCCCTAAAACTAAGTTTTCTGCTCAGTGTTCAAGATGGTTATGTTTTCTGAAATCTTTAGTTCTATACTCACCTACCTACTTGTGAACACTTGGCCATTTTTGACCTTAACTCCTCAGCCTATATGTCACTTTCCAACCTCTGTAAACACACACATGTTACCTATGTTTCTGTGAATGGACTTATTTGCATCTTCAGCATGCAAGCCTAATAACTTGCTAGGTTTTGTTTGTTTTTTAAGACAGACGTTAATTTAGGATAGACGTTAATTTAGGAAGAATATTTTTACTTGTGCTATCATGCCCTTGTAATGACAAAAATGGTACCCTATTCTGAATTCCTCATTATTTCATTTTCCATCGTTTTTGCTATTTCATTTTTACATATATGATACCACACAATCACTGGTTTGTATTTCTGTTCCTATCACAAGCATTAATTGTCTTCTTTGAACAATAATTTCTGCACCTTATGAAATCAACAACTATTACTTGAATCTGAATTATTTTAACTATAGATAGCTAGAAAGAACCATATGTGTATCACATATTATAAAAAAGTATGGTCACCATCAATCAATTTGTTAGAAAGCATTTATATTCTTAATTAAACATCTCTTTCTCCTCCAGATCAGTTTTCCTCAGTATAAATCTAATACAAATCACTTAAGTAATTTTAAATTTTCTAGTAACCACATTTTTTAAAAGCAAAAAGAAACAGATTCAATTAAACTCATTACCACTGCTTGATCTTTTAAGCTAATGTAATTGATTTTATTTAACCCCAAAGACCTTAAATTTTATTTAAATATGCAATAAATATAAAATTATTATTGATTAGTATTGCATAATAAAAGCATGTTTCCACATTATCCTATCCTTAAGGATTCTTTTCCTGGCTAATATGTCCTTATTCCCTTATTTTGTGAGAAATAGATTCAGAATGCTCCTTTGCCATGAAAAGCTTCCCTGACCACTACCCTCTATGTCATCAAGAGCACTTGGACTTTGGTCATTAGACATAAGTATAACTAACTTTTCATTACACTTATGCATAAAAATAAATTTAAAAAATGAGAGTTTTTCTCTTGCAAGACTACTTAAAGGCAAGTTCATGTCCTTTCATCTTTCTCTCCCAGTCCCTAGCACAACGTGTGTCACATAGTAAATGCTCAAAAATATTCAAGTTACATGAAAACAAAGAAAATAGCACTTTATAAAACCAAAGTAAGAGCCAAAATATATTTCCATAAGAATAAAAGAAAGATTTATGCACTAATTGTAGACAGAGATTTCCTAAAGTTGTGATTATTTGACACCAATATTAGGAAAACAATAGCAGACATCAGCTTGCACACTGGGGATTTTCCTACAGAATAATATCTCCTCACTAAAGAGAAAAACATACATATCATGATTTCTATACTTAATGTTTAAAAAAATGACCATTTTTTTTGTTCCAATAAAAAAAAAAAAAAAAAAAAACAAGATACTGTTGTACTGGTCAACATGACGCAGCCAGAAAATTTCTGATTTCCTAAACTTAGATTCTTAATAAAATAAAGCAATTGGGGCAATAAAAACAATAATTTGCTAACCAAGGCCTTCCATAGAGCTTCAGAAGAAATAAGTCAATGAAAAATAGAATTGCCTTTGGAAGAGATGACCCAGTGTGATTTGAGTCTGTACAGAAGGACAAGAGTCTCAGGGCAGGAGCAGGGTGGAGGGGGTGAAGCACCCGTTGTTCAGATGGGGCCTGCTCAGTTTGTGTTGTAATGTTTTGATGACATCCTTAGGTCCAGACTTACTCCCCCTAAGAACTTACAGACTAGAGCACTGTACCATGAGGCACTGTATCACTGTTAGAGCCACACATCCTGAGAGACAGAATGTCCAGACCATGTTCCATACTAGGACCATGGGTGGCAGGTGCATTTCTGATAGCACCTGTTGGCATTGCCTTCTTTATTCATAGTGCATGTGTGCGTGTGTTGTGGGGGGGGGGGGGGTATGTGTATAGACCTTTCCCCCTTTATATATCATGTAAAGATTACTGGATTTAGTCAAATGTATGGTTAGGCCAGGAAAGATTTGGATAAACTTATGTGTATTTACTGGACTTAACCCAATTTAGCAGCAATAGAGGACAGAATTCTACTTTTTACTTTGTCAATGTCACTTCAGAGATGTCACTGAGTTATAAAGGCTTCTTCCTATAACTCACATCATCGAAGCTATATATAAATTTATATTTTTTAATTTATTTCAATGGTTTTAGGAAGTACAAAATTTTTTTGTTACACAGAGGAAAGTTACAGTGGTGAAGTCAGGAGTTCTACTCATCACCTGAATATTGTACTTTGTACCAAATGGGTAATTTTTAATTTCTCAATCCTCACACTATTTCTCTCTTCTGAGTCTCCAATGTCCATTACCTGACTCTGTATGACCATGGGTACCCATTGCTTAGTAAAAACATGTAGTCTTTCTGTTTCTTAGATAAATTCACTTAGGATAATGGCCTCCAGTTCCATCCAAGTGGCTGGAAAAGATATTTTATTCTTTCTTATAGCTGAGTAGTATTCCCTCTTTGTGTGTGTATATGTGTGTGTAGAGGCTGACTCCCTGTCTTTGCAATTGTCAATTGTGCTGTAATAAACATACATGTGTTTATTGATTAGTTGACATGGTTAACACAAATTAGTATACACTAAATAATTTCTTTAAAGGAGTTTAGTGTTGGTCACTAAAGCTCATCAGCACTGAGCCATGGAACCAAATGGTTTCTTCAATATCTGCCATAAGAAGGCATTTTAAGGAGTTTTCCCCTTAAATCCCATGAGAATCAATGTCTAATTGGTTGGATTATGAAGAGTTGGTTCATTCATTCATTCAGGATGGATGAATGTGTCTTTTTTTATATAATGACTTATTTTCTGGTAGGAAGATTGTTGGATTGAATGGTAGTTTTCTACTTTTAGTTCTTTGAGGAATTTCCATTCTGTTTTCCATAAAGTAATAATTTACATTCCCACCAACAGTGTATAAGCATTCCCTTTTCACCACATTTGCACCAACATCTATTGTTTTTTTACTTTAATAATAGCTATTCTGACCGTGGTAAGGTGGTATTTCACTGTGGTTTTAATTTGCATTTCCCTGCTGATTAGTGATGTTAACCACTTTTTTATATGCTTCTTGGCCATTTTTCTTTCTTTTCTTGGAAGATGTCTCTCACTTTGTAATGGGACTATTTTTTTTTTCTTGCTGATTTGAGTTCTTGTAGATTCTGGATATTAGCCCTTCAAAGAGAAAACCCAGACTTCATTTTTGTAAAGTTTAATAAATATAGTAATATTTGCCAAAATAAGAATCCTACAAGTTCATATTATCTGCAAACATCTTAAATCTACCCTCTTTGAGGAAAAAAATAATAAAACAGAACTTTCAGATATATTACATGGACCTTTCTTCTTCAATTTTGTCTTTCATTAGAAAATCATTTCTTCCTCTTCCCCCAAATGCAAATCCCAATTCATGTGTGACAATATAAATATGCATGCGGAGTTAAATGTGCATCCATAAATGTGCAGGACATATAGGAAAATGTGAAAGTGATTTATGACTTCAGCTTATGAAAATGTCTTATTGACATATATTTGTCTCAGAGAAACTACCACTTTGGTATACATTAGGTGTAATATATGAGTTTACCATTTTATCATCATTGTGTTATAATGCCATCATCTAATACTTATCTATTAGACAATTCATAAATATGTACATGCTCTAAAAATGAAAATAAAGTTGTGAGGCCATTAAATCATGGTCAATAAAACACTGCTGTGTCAATCATAATCTTATCCTCTAACTCCATCAATTTTTAACCACAAAGACTCCCAAATCCATTTACCACTTTGACTCTTAATCTGCATCCTCACAGGTTGGTAGACTGCAGCTGCAAGGCCAAGCTCTGAAACCAAAACCTGTGATTACATCTGCAGAGTTGCCCTAATTAACAAGTTGGCAAGGCTAAGCATTAAATGGTTAAGCTTTAGTTTGCCTGGTTCTACTATTTACTAAACCAGGAAGCCGGAGCTATGAATTAAACCTTGTTACAGTTTCTCTGACATTGATTCTCACAGGATTGAAGGGGAAAACTCCTTAAAATGTCTTCTTATTGCAGATAGTGACGAAACCATTCCATGGCTCAGTGTTGATGGGCTTTAGTGAACATCACAAACTCCTTTAAAGGAATTATTTAGTTCATACTAATTTGTGTTAACCATCTCAATGGCAGGATGGAAGCAACCAAGACTCGTTGGTTCATTCATTGATTCCGGATGGATGAATGTGGGATGGAAGCAACCAAGACTAGTCACAGAAAAATGTTAAGTATGAGAGGTAGTGTACATGTTAGATCACTTGATTTAGCCAGTCCACAATGTATACAGAGATACTGCAGCTCGGCTTCAAATCCCTGAAATTAAGCAAGACATATGATTTTTTTAATTTTCCCAATGCATATAAAATTTATATTTATGCTATACTTTTGTCTAATAAGTGTGCAATAGCATTATATCTTAAAAAGCAACATACATACCTTAATCAAAAAAAAATACTATATTGCCAAAAATGCTATTATCTGAGGCTTTAAGAAGCCATTATCTTCTTGCTAATAGAGGGTCTTGCCCCAGTGTCAACACTGGTGACCAGTGAGGGTGGGAGTTGCTGATGATGGGGTGGCTATGGTAATTTCTTAAGCTAACGGTAAAGTTTATCACACTGATTTTCTCTTCCTTTTCACAAAAGATTTTCTGTAGCACGTGATGCTTTTTGATTGTATTGTGTCCACAGTAGAACACCTTTCAAAATTGGAATCAATTCTCTCCAAACTTGCCACTGCTTTATCAAATACGTTTATGTAATTTCCTAAATCCATTGTTGCTATTTCAACAATGTTCACAGCATCTTCCCCAGAAGTAGATTCTCTTTCAGGAAACCATTTTCTTGTTGCTTCCTAAGAAGCAACTCCTCATTTGTTCAAGTTTTATGGTAAGATTGCAGCAATTCAGATGAGTCTTCAGGCTCCACTTCTAATTCCAAGTCTGCTATTTTCCGCTCCATCTGCAGTTACTTGCACCACAGAAACCTTGGACCCTTCAAAGTTGTCAATAGGGGTTAAAATCAACTTCTTTAAAGAATATTTTGATCTCCTCAAATGAATAATGAGTGTTCTTAATGGTATCCAGAGTGGGTGGATCCTTTCCAGAAGGTTTTCAATGTATTCTGCCAAAAGCCATCAGAAGAATCACTACCCATGGCCACTACAGCCTTACAAAATGTATTTCTGATGTAATACAACTTGAAAGTTGAAATTACTCCTTGATCTATGGGCTACAGAATGAATGTTTTATTAGCAGGCATTAAAGCAGCATTAATTTCCTCGTACATGTCTATCTGAGCTCTTTGGAGACTAGGTGCATTGTCACTGATCAGTAATATTTTGAAAATAATCTTATCTAGCAGTAGGTCTCAACAATGAGCTTAAAATATTCAGTAAACCATACATATAAAGAAAAATTTATATAAAGAAAGTGCATATTTTATATGCACTGTAAGAGCTTTGCTTTTCCTTACACAGCACAGGCAAAGTAGATTTAGCATACTTCCTAAAGGCTCTTGAATATTTTGGAATAGTTGATGAGCACTGTCTTCAATTTAAAGTCACCAGCTGTATTAGGCACTAACAAGAAAGTCAGCCTATCCTTGGAATCTTTGAAATGTAGCATTGATTTTTCTACTCTAACTTGGAAAGTTCTAGATGGAATCTGCTTCTAATAGAAGGCTGTTTCATTTGTATTGGAAATCTCTTGATTGGTGTAGCCACCATCACCAGTGACCTTAGCAGAATATCACAGATAATTTACTGCAGCTTCTGTGTTAGCCACTTGCTGTTTTGCCTTATACTTTTTCATATTACAGAGATGGCTTCTTTCCATAAAACTCATGAACCAACCTCTGCTAGCTGAAACTTGTCTTCTGCAAACCCCTTACCTCTCTCAACCTTCAGAGAATTAGGGAGAGTTAGGATATTAATCTGGATTAAGTTTTGGCTTAAAGGAATGATCTAGCTAGTCTGATCTCTCAAGACCACTAAAACTCTCTCTGTATAAGTAATAAGGCTGTTTTGCTTTCTTATCACTATTCACAGGAGTAGCATTTTTAATTTCTTCCAAGAACTTTTCCTTTGCATTCACAACTTGGCTGGCTAACTATCTGGCACAAGAGCCCTGGCTTTTAGCCTATCTCAGCTTTTAACATGTCTTTCTCACTAAGCTTCATCATTTCTGCTTTGAATTAAAGTAAAAAAGGTGAAACCCTTACTTTCATTTGAACACTTACAAGTACTAATAGGGGTATTATGTGGCCTAATTTCGATATTGTTGTGTCTCAGAGACATGAAAAGGAAGAGAAAAGGAAGAGAGACAGGGAATGATCAATTAGTGAAGAAGTCAACCATATAGATTAATATCACCTTCTTATATGGTCATGGTTCATTGTTTCCCCAAACAACAGTAACATCAAAGATCACTGATCATGGATAACCATAACAGATCTAAAAATAATAATAAAGGTTTGAAATATTGTGAGAATTACCAAAGTGTGACACTGAGCTTTGAAGTGAAAACATGCTGTTAGAAAAGTAGTACTGATAGGCTTGGCGCCAGTAGCACAGTGGTTACAGCGCCGGCCACACACATACATCCAGGCTGGTAGGTTCGATCCCAGCCCCAGCCCAGCTAAACAAAAATGACAACTGCAACAAAAAAACAGCCAGGTCTTATGGCGGGTGCCTATGGTCCCAGGAGACTGAGGCAAAAGAATCGCTTAAGCCCAAGAGTTTGAGGTTGCTGTGAGCTATGACACCATAGCACTCTACCAAGGGTGACATAGTGAGACTCTGTCTCAAAAAAAAAAAAAAAAAGAAAAGGAAAGAAAAATGCCACTGATAGAATTACTTAATACAGGGCTGCCACAAACCTCCCATTTTGTAAAAAAAAAAAAAAATATATATATATATATGTATATAGATAGAAGAAGATATACACACATGTTCAAAATACAATAAAGCAAAATTCAATAAAATTAAGTATGCCCGTACATATATATCAAAACATGTATACCATCAATGTATGCAGTTTTTACTTGTCAATTAAAAAATTTAATTAATAAAAAGACTAAGCAACAGGATATAGATCTTGGGTAGGGACCAGTTTGTATATACAGAGACTGGGTAGTAACAAGGATAAATAACAACTAACCTAAAAAGAATGGGGAAAAATAATAACAATGGTAAATGTACTGAAATGTTATCTATGCCTTTGACTTTGATAACTCATAAACACATTATTCCACTTTATTGTCATCATTTCATTCATTAGATGAGGATGAAGAAACTGAGGCCTATAGGGGTCCTCCAGATCTCACAACTACTGAATTGTTGATAGGGGCCCAATTATAGGGCAGCATTAGTGAATGCACTTAACCAGTACTCTACAGCGTCCCCTCCACAAGTCTTCGAGGAGGGCTAATGCCTATTCACAAGAGGCTGATCAAACTGGAGGTCACAGGAAGGATTCAAGGCTTGGACAGTCGTTTTGGACTCCCAGTTCTGAGATCCAAGCGGGGCAGGGGTTCAGGCAGCGATTGGATCAGGGTGTGCATGGCAGAAGTCCAAAGATCCATTCAAGGCAAAAAGACCCAAGAGGAAACAACTCTTAAGCATAAATCAAGTAACATTCTGAGATTCAAGCCACATATCAGAGAAAAGGAAGGAATAGGTACCAATAAAGAAGCGTTTCAGGATCTGCAACAAGGCCCTGAACCCCTGCCCCTCACTTATACCAATCTGCATTAATAAGTGGGCACAGCTGGTAGAGGCAGAGGCACGGCTACAGGTCACTGTCACAGAAGACCAGGTCCCTATGCTGCGGAGGCTCATGTTGCTAAAATCTCCACTCCCAAGTTCCAAATGCTTTGCTTCCTCCTTTTCCAATTACCGCTGTCTTCATCCCCATACATGTCTATTAGGAATAAACAACAACAATAAGATATCTACTTAGTTCAGTCATCCGGGAAATGCCGTGGATAGCGCAGTACTGTGGGTCACATAATGCGTTCAAGAACCAGCCCATTTAGTAAAAAAAAAGAAAAAGAATCAAATTGCTTATTTTGCATCATGCGGAGCCAAAAGAATTCCTATTTGAATGTTGTGCTTTTCAAACGGTTGTACTGATATTGGGTAGACAAAATCATGTTCACCGGGCATCTCTGCACTTTGTCACTTTGGTATATTATTTTTCAAACTGGCTTTTTTTCTTGGAATCAAATTTACTTATCCTTTGGGGATGCTTAATTCCTTAACGTCAATTTTTTTTTTTTTTAACTAAGCAAGCAGGTTTTTTGGGGGGGTTTTTTCAACTAAATTCTTTAATCAGCTTTTGTTCAGAAACTGTTTATTTCCATCTGCATTACAAATGCTAGATTTAACCAAAATATCAACTTAGGGTAATACTAGGAGGGAGCTTGGCAGTTCGCTCTCTCCTCTTAGAAACAAAGATATTGTATTTTGTACTTTGAAAGTAAGGAACTAATAGGATTAGACTAAGACTGAGGACAAGAGGATGTCAGACCAAAGAAAGGCATGTGGTCCTTCCAAAGCTTCCCTATCTAGTATGGGGAATTGTAATCCATTCGCGCTAAATGCTTTGACTACGCTCATTATGCAAAAACATTAGCGCCTAGTATATTTTGTTACCATAGTTCTGCCTACTGGGAACTATAATTAAAGCACATTTGAGCAAATGCAATTTTATTTGTTATTAAGCAACTAAAAGCTTAGTCAACCTTGCAAATATGGCATTATCTTAAGATTTCAATATGAGCAGCCAGCTAGGCAATAACCTTTTTTAGGTCCTGTCTTTATTAGCTGTGCTTCCTACTCCTGTGCAGGAGCCTCGCATGCCATACGACAGTGGCCCTCACATTGTAGGATACACAGACTCACCTGGAAAGCTTGTTAAAACACCTTACCGGGACCCACTTTCAGAGTTTCTCATTCTGGAGGAGGTCCCTAAAATTTGCATTTCTAACGTGTCTTCAGGGGATGCTGGAGCTGCTGGTTTTGGGGCACACTTGAAGAGCCATTGCTACATGACACAGTAGTTAGAGCTTTAGACTCAAACCCACCTGGGCTCACACCCTTGCTATTCTCCTAAAACGTACATGTCCGTGAATGCGTTGCTTCATCTCTCTAAGCCTCAGTTTTTTTAATCCACATAGTGTGGATAATAATACCTATCCAATAGGTTTATTGTAAGAATTAAATTAAATTAAAGTATGGAAAGTACTTAGCCCAGTTCCTGGCAAGGGAGAAATCAATGAATGGCCGTGATCAGTTTATTATTATTGTTAATTGGAGAAATATGTCAATATCTAGTTTGATATATTCATTAACCCATGGTGTGCATCAGACTCACCTGAAGTGCTTTAGTAAAATTCACACAATGACCAACCCTCCCAGAGATTTTTGACCTAATAGCTATTTCATTGATTCTAAGATGCCACTGATCATAAGACGCACCATTATTTTACCTACCACAAAGAAAGAAAAGGCTGCAATTAAACTGTGGTCATGCTAACTAAAATAAGCAAGAGAAGGAACGAAAAATGCTGCATTATCTCACTTATATGTAGAAACTAAAAAATGTGTCAAATATACAGAGATAGAGAATTTAAAAAGGTAGTTACCAATGGCAGGTTGGGAAGAGGAAACATGGAAGTAAGTATAGGTCAGAGGATACAAAGTAGCAGTTATGTAGGATACACAAGTCTGGAAATCTGACGTACACCATGAGGATTGTACAAGCTGAGCATCTCTAACCCAAAGAACTGAAATCAGAAATGCTTCAAAATCTGAAACTTTCTGAGTGAAAACATGATATCACATGGGTGTCTGAAACAGTATGATATGCTTGCTTTCTGATGATTCAATGTACACAAATTTTGTTCATGCACAAAATTATAAACATTGTATGAATTACCTTCAGACTGTGTGTATAAGGTATAATAAAACATAAACATAGTTCATGTTTAGACTTGGATCTCTTTGTTAAGATATCTCATTATTTATAAGCAAATATTCCAAATCTGAAAAACTCCAAAATCCACAACACTTCTAGTCCCAACAATTTCAGTTGAGAAGAGACACTCAACCCGTAGTTCATAAAACTGTATTGTCTTGCGGATTTTTGTTAAATAAGTATCTACTCTCCCAAAAAGTAACTATATATGACAGATATGTCAATTTGCTTCACCATCGTAACAATTTTACTATCTGTATGATTCTCATAACATCATATTGTAAACTATAGATATATACAATGCAACTTATTTTAAAATGATTAAACTAAAACACTCTTAGAATTCAGAAATGAGAAAATGTGAAAAAAAAACATACATCCTAGAATTAAGGAAATATAGTAGGTAGGATGTGAATTTGGGTTTGATTCCCACGTTATTATGATGTGCAATTCTGATCAAAAGCCACTAACTTAAGCCATGGGACAGCTGCAGGTGGGACTCAAAGTTTAGAAAGAGCCCATAGGTTGGAAGCCCTGTTCTCAGAACAGTAATATAGCCCATTATCGTGTTTTACCAAGGTAAGTCTATAGATTGTTTATGAAACATAAGTATTCCTTCTTGGTGTAACAACATCTACCCTCTAAACTTGGAAGAGGGTACCTCCCCCTGCAGAGCAGTTACCCACATGATGAGAACAAATAAGTCAACTGATGCAGCCAATCAGAGCAGGGGAGAGTCAGTGCAGCCAACAGGAAGGTGAGTGTCAAGGGGTTGGGCCAGGTCGTTTTTTCCTTCACAAACAGGAATTCTAATCTTGACCTTGGAGGATAATTAAGGGAGACCCTTGGGGGAAGTAAAACATGATTTACATTCCATGAAGAAGGAAAGATGCTGAGGGTCATATATATTACTGGGACTTGGGGCTAGCAGTTTGTTTTCCACCTTGATTTTAATTTATTTTTTAATTTCAGATTAATATGAGGGTATAAATTATTAGGTTACACTGTTACATTGTGCCCATTAGGTGAGAGCTTACAGTTTTCCCTCATTTTCCTCCTTTCCTGACCCTCTCCCCTCCCCTCGAGTTTGTGTTTTTCTCGCTTGTGGGCATGCAGTTGTTTACAACTCCACCTTGATTTTTAAATTGTAGTTTGTAAAGTGTTGCAGAACAATGAAAGCTGATTTTGTATAATCTGATTATTCCATCAAGTTTAGGACAATTGCAATTTCCCTTGATTCTTGGAATCTTGGATGGAGGCAAGGGAGGCTCATGTCCACCCTGAACTTTAGGATAATCCTCTCACCCACAGGAAGTACGCTAATTCTGTAATGCATTACACAACAGGGCAGTTTCTTTTAGGGAGATGACCATTTATAATAACTTCATTAAGTGGTCTTTGGTAGTCCCCATGCATATGAGTTAATTATAATAAAGAGTATGAATACTTTTTCATTCTCTGACTATATTGGAAACATACACATATACCATCAATGAACTTTATACTTCCAGACAGCTACACCTTGGAAACCTCTTTGAGTACCAGCCCATATTAAATTTCTTTCTATAATCACCTACTAAAGATTTATCATAATGTTCTGTTAAAACTATTACATTCTTAAGTTTTCATGTCTCTAATGAAAGAATAGGAAATCGAAAACTTAACAAAAATGGTCTTCTGCTTCAAAAAAGAAAATGCGACATTGATTTTATAAAAATGTCTTCATAATTTAAGTAACTAAAAAATGTGGAATATAATTTAATATACTTAAACTGGTCCTAGAAAATAACTATCAATTGGGTGAAAAGGAAAAGCAATTATGTCATCATAGAAAATTTGTTTTTATTACAAATAGAGATTATGGGGCTGTATTTTTCATTTTTTTATAGATCCTATCTCAAGAGGTTTACTTGTACAATGAATGCAGCCCCATTTTCCACATAAGACTATAAAGACTGGTCTTGGAATTCTTCAATTCTGTTAATCACTGTAGTATCCAACTGACTCATTAGCATCCACCTTGCCAAAGGGTTTTATCTTTACAGAAGGATTTGTCGAGTGCCTCTTCTGTTTTGACCAAAATGTACATAAATCTCCTGAAGTTTTACAATACTGGTGTGACTAATGATTTTAAATAGTTTCTGTACTTTGGAAGAACAGTATAGGAAAAACCTTAAGAAGTAAGTGTTAGCAGTGGTTCAGAGGCTCTGATTTGTTTTAACAAAACCATCCATTATTTCAAGCCCTCTGCTGATTAGAAAGTAGTGTATTTCACTTGACATGTCACAGCAACTTGTTATTACGTTTTATACTCATATAAAATGCATCATTATTCTAATAATCATGTGAATGTTCAATGTGTTTCCAATATCCTTTTCTCAGTCATATGTTTCTGTTAGGGAATCAAAAGGTGTTGCTTGACTAAGAATAAATATGCCAAAGGAAGGAGAACACACCAATTTCAGGAGGAAATAAAAATCATCAGATAGCTTTTCCTTCTTTGATATAATTCCTAGGACCTTAGAAAATGAACATGGCCTAGCACACGTCACCTCCAAAGAAACCTACAGAACGTCCTCCAACTTATCCTTTGGATAAAGTACAAGGTGTCCCTTTAAAGGTCTCACACCTAGAGAAAATGGGGAAAGGTAGGTATCTCGGAACACGTTTGTCATAAGTGGGAGAGAAGATTTTGTGTGTGTGTGTGTAGAAAGAGGTGACCAACATGTAGAGAATATTTTGTAAATAAAGGTACACTTAGCTACAATTTCCCATTTTTTTGTGTATGACAACTTTTTGTAGCATTCAGAAGCTAAGTGCATGGTCAGCAAGGCAGATTAGTTACAGTATCAACAGCAATATCCAATGGGCAGTAACTAATGAATCAGCATCAGTGGGGGTTCTAGAGATGTTCAGCATTATGAGAATTATTTCCTGAGTTCCATTTGTTTCAACATTTTATTCAATGTCCTGGATGAGACTATCACAAGGACACCATAAAATCTGTAGAAGGGAGATTTACATACAGTAAAATTTACATACAGTAGAAGGCCATACTGTATGATTAAATGGGAACGAGCAACTGATGACTTGAAAATAAGGGCTATATCTAAAAGTAATAGAAATAAATTTAAAGTGATATGATTAAGTCAAAAGAACAGTTCTTTTTTTTTTTTTTTTACAGAATGGAAAAGATGTTCCATAGTAGCAATACAGACAACTAAGGCTTAGAGATTTTAGTCTACACACCGGTTAATGTGAATCAACAATTTGTTGAAGTAATGAATAAATGTACTGTAATATTAATGGGAAATGAGGTAGGGAGAGAAGGAGTGAGAAGGAAAGTAGGGGGCAGGAAGGAGAGAGGGAACGGGAGGAAAGGCCCTCTTGTCTCTGTGCAGCCCAGGACCCTCCCGCCCTTGCAGGACTGCAATACAAGTCCCCACAAACAGGGCACAGTCAGGAGTGACCTATGATGGCCAAACAGTGAAATCAATACTATCCAGGAACTTCTCAATGTAAATGAGCATATTTAGCCTGGATATCTGATAAGCATGTTCACATAGCCTAAGAACTTTAATGGGAAAAAGGATTAGAGGTGTAATATTTAACCCCAGCTGTTACAAGTAGAACAAATGAATTAGACTCTAGAAGAGAATCTCCAGGTCAAAGATCTCTAAAGATGCAATAGCTGAGCTTGGGAGCTACTAACACTCTCTCCTGGAGATGTTGAAGTCCCAATTAAATTATCTTTAGCAAAACTTTTTTTTTTTTTTTTTTTTTTGCAAGACCTCATCTCTATTTTATTTTTTTAAGTGTTTTTTATTTAATCATAACTTTGTACACTGATGCATTTATGGGGTTCAGGGTACTGCTTTGATATACAATGTGAAATGCTTACATTGAACTAAGTGATAACATCCATCACAATTATATTCATTTCTTAATAGTTTTGAAATGTACCATTGCATCATGCACATTAGGTGAGGTCCTCCAGAATACCCCCCTCCTCCCATATCTCTCCTCCCCTCCCCTCTCTTTCCTCTTCCCTTCTACTTTCTGGACTATAGTTATTTTGGCAAAACTTTTGCAAAACTAATTTAAGCATTAGATGGGTAGTAGGATCAGATGATTTTGGAAGTCCCTCCAAAACCCAAGATTCCAATATTAAAACATTTCCCTGTGGAATAAATTAATTCTTGCAAAAGATTTTCTCTTATAAAGATGAAAATACAGACAATTAGAATGAACTTTGTTTAAAAAGTTCAAAAACAATAGATGGTGGCATGAATGCACAGAAAAGGAATGCTGATACACAGTTTTGGTGTGACTATAAATTAATACAACCCCCATGGAACAGAGTCTGCGAGAGTCCTCAAAAAACTAAAAGTAGACCTACCAGTCAATACCACTACTGAGTATCTACCAAAAGTAAAAAAAAGGCTTTTCAAGAAAACAGCTGCACCCAAATGTTTATTGCAGCACAATTCACAATTGCAAAGATGTGGACCCAACCCAAGTGCCCAACAATTCAAGAGTGGATTCTATGGTGCATCTTAGAATGGGTACAGGCGATTGCACTAATGTACACAGCTATGATTTAACAATTTTTAAAAAGTGATAAATATTAAATAAAAATAGAAAAAAAAATAGTGGATTAATAAAATGTATTTCAATAGCAGGGAATACTACTCAGCCTTAAAAGGATGATTACCTTTTGCAACAAATCTGGATAGAACTGAAGACCATTCTCCTAAGTGAAGTTATCTTGAGAATATAAAAACAAACGTGTACTCAGTATTAAACTGGAAATAACCAATGAGCACATATGTGCACAGAGGGACGTGAAACTGAGTAAAACCGACTTAATAGGTAGAAGGAGCACTATTTGAGTGATGGCCACCCTATAGCCGGGACTGGAAAATTCCGAAAGCAATCCATGTAACCTAAAACCTGTGTACCCCCTTACTATTTTGAAATTTTAAAAAAGATGATGAAAACAAATAGCCTCAGAGAGGCACATCAAGTCTTCAATAAACCCTAAGAGACTCCTTTATTCTCTTGTTGTTTGGAGAATTCAACTCCTTCTGCAGGAATATATTAATATCGCTTTGTCCTGGCCTGCTATCCTGGCCAACTTTGGGAATTTGCACACAGCACGTTTTATCTTACCGAATATAATAGTCCGGCCGGCATTCTTCCTTTGTGAGGAATCCTTATTCACTCTCATAAATTATGTGAACGGATCTGAAGCACACTTTCCTTTCTTCAATAGAGACTATTCCCCAAAGTAGGCTGCAGCATGCCAAACATCTGCTGCTACACACAGTTCAATACATGATATTGATATGTATTATCACTGGGTGAGTTCTAAATACATGGCCAATTTAGCACACTCCTGAACAATTCCCTCTTCTCCCAACCCTCATGACCCAGCTGCTGGGAGGGAGCTCAACAAAATCAGAACAGTTCTAATATTTGCCTAAATAAGCTATAAATAACCAGGTGAATCTGCTAAAACAAAAACCACAGGGGAACATTCCAAAATCTGTTACAGATTAGATACACATAAGCATTTGTCTAATTTAATGAATATTTAAAGATATATATATAAGTATTTTTTTAGTGTCTGCTGTACATATAATATTCAAAGGTGTTGCTTTCCAGAACTATGGGTTTCTGGCTGGAGATCTGAGTTTGTTAAGAGTTTTTATGTGTCTTGTCCATATTTTAATGATTGAATGCAATTATTGTTAATGTGGTACAAATAAAAGTGACTGGAATCCCTAAATCCTGAATTCCTTCTAGTCTTCCATAAAGGGTTCTAGTGTCCTAACAGGTATGGTCCAAGGTCCTCAGAGTAAACACAACTTCATTGCTAACTAGCACTTCAGACCCAAGTACCTCTCTGGTTCCCTTCCCTGGTGAAGTGACCTCATGTGAGCTTGGCAGATGGCACAAGTCCTCTGAGCAAAGGATTAACAAAAACAGCCTCAGCAGAGAATCTTTTCTTTCTTTCCCAAGCCTCACTCTGACTCTGGCCCCTGGAAAAGCCATTACCCCGGCCCTGGTTATAACTTCCTTGAGAAGGGATATTTTCCCAATGGATAAAGTTGTTCTATACACCTTCCCTGTCCAATACAGTAGCCTCAAGCTGAAAATTAAATAGTCACATCTCCTGTGTTCGATAGCCACATGTGGCCAGTAGCTAGTGTTCAGGTATTTTTTTTTTTTTTTTTTTTTTTTTTTTGGCAGTTTTTGGCTGGGGCTGGGTTTGAACCTACCACCTCTGGCATATGGGGCCAGCTCTCTATTCCTTTGAGCCACAGGCGCTGCCCCATGTGTTTGGGTATTTTTATCATCTCCATTAGACAGCACCGCTTTGGGAGTCCATTTTGCTCCTTTGTAGATTTAGGCAGACTTTATCCCCCACTAAATATCAGGGTGTGTAAGTCTTTACTCATTCATTCTTTCAACAAATACTAATCCATTCCTATTCTAGCTGCTGAACATCACACCTGTAAGTGAAACAGGATGCAGTACATAAGTGGAGTACCACTCTCATGGAGGTCACATTCTTTTTTTATTATTATTAATATTAAATCATAGCTGTATACATTAATGTGATCATGGGGCACCATACACTGGTTTTATAAACAGTTTGACACTTTTTCGTCACACTGGTTGACATAGCCTTCCTGGCATTTTCGTAGTTATTTTATCAAGACAATTATATTCTACATTTACTAAGTTTCACATGTACCCTTGTAAGATGCACATTCTTATAAAAACTATCAACAAACAGGCTAACAGCTACCGGACAAGATTATTTTAGTTGCAAATTTCAATGCCAGCTCATCTCCTTTTTATCTTCATGGTAACAAGACATTTTTGTTTCATTCAAGTGAGTATGTCCTCACAGAAGTTGATTTTCTTCAGACAACAGCCGGGATGGTTTTAGGATTTTCTTGAGTCTGGTACTTTTTCAGCCTTTGTTTCTTTAGAACTTTTACCCACAATTTAATTCTTGCCTCTGTCCTTGATGCCCTCTGAAATGGTTCTTCAGACTTAAGAGTTTCAATCAGCACAATTTTAAGTATGAGTCTTAAATATGTGTATTTATATTCTCAAATAGTAAAATAAATGAGTAGACATTCTCCCTGGGGAGATCCCGCCCCTCCAGGTTCTTAACCTTGGCATTAAATCTTCAGAATCTCTCTGCAAATCCAGGCTGTCATTTCTCACACTAGAATTCCTGAAACAACCTCCCATGAAGGTGTAATATTTCAATGTCTTTTTCCTGGAATTGATCGTGCACACTAAATCATGATCAATCTTCAGACTGCCTGTCATTGTCTCTCTGTCTCTTCTCTGCAGTGGAGCAGCTGAAACTGTATGCCTGTGTCAGTTTGGTCCCCACACCCTCCCTGGTCAGATCCGCCACACTTTATAGTGGTGCCCAAACCACTGGAGACCCCCACAGATGAGGGCCTCAGTGGCTTAGCAGCCCCACATCCCCTGACCCTGCTATCCCTAGTCATGCTTCCAAATCAGCACCATTTTAAGGAACATTAACTCAGCAGCCAAGTTCACTGGGGATTGGGGTGCCATAAACAGGGTAGCTGGCTTGGGGCTGGGATTGGAACCATGTTTGGGAGCCTCATCATTGGTTATTCCAAGAACCATCTCTGAAGCAACACCTCTTCTCCTAAGCCATTCTGGGCTTTTCCCTTTAAATTAGTCTATTTTCTGTTATCTGTAGCAGAATACTTGAAACTTGGTAATTAATTTTAAAAGAAATTTATTTCTTAGTTATGGAAGCTGAGAAGTCTAAGGTCAAGGGGCCACATGTGAGAACCTGCTGATTGGTGGGGACTCTTTGTATGGAGGCCTGGAGGTAACCCAGGATGTCATATGGAGAGGGGGCTGAGTCTGCTAATATGCTATCTCAGGTTCCTCTTCCTCTTACGATAAAACTACAAGTTCACCTCTCATGATAACCCATTAATACATTAACCTATTTATCGATTAATACAGGCATGGGTTAATCAATTCATCTATTATCTTTAAGAGGCTCCACCTCTCAACACTGCCACATTGGAGAGTAAGTTTTAGCATGGGTTTTGGAGGGGACATTTAAATTATAGCAATAATTGAAGCAGAACTACAGAAAGATTCTTTGTTAGAATGTTCTAATCGCCTTTTCAAAAATCTCTAATTCCTTTTTCATGAGGGTTAAATGTATAAAAGAAAATTCAAGTCCCTTTTATTATTATCATAACCTACTTTAGAAACCAAGGGGAAAGAAATTCTTTTTATCTTTATGTCATATTTTATCACAGTTGAATTAATTCTTATAGCACATTCTAAATACAACTATAGAACTTAACTGATACTTAAAGTTACTAATGCCCAAATTACTTTTACTTTTATAATAATTTCTGTTTCTATTATCACAATGGACTCTGAGAAGCGAAACATTTTTACATTTGTTACTCAGATCCTTTTAAAATGTTTGAAATTATTAATATACATAAATATAAAACCACATACATTAATATTCACAAATAATATCCCCCTACTCGATAAGATAGATCATAGTCAATCAGAATTTAACCCATTTCCCAAGACCATTGAACAGGGGCTTCAGGACACTGGAATTAATGCCACTGATTTAGAGAAGAACAGAAGATATAAGTCATATCCCAAGTAATAGGCAAATACTTAATGACATTTAAACGCTTCTGTAGATGTATGACAATTTTTATTTGACAAAAACACTGATATAGCACTTCCTATGCTCGGAAATGCCGTAAGCCTTTAATAATGTTAATTCTTTCAATCCTCATAACAACCTTATGAGTGAGGTAGTATCCCCCATTTTACAAACAGGAAAACTGCAGCATAAAAGCGGTTAAGTGTGCAGCCTCAGTCCCTAGGACTAATAAATGACAGAGTCAGAATGTAGACCTATGAGTCTGGCTCTGGAATCTTAAACACTCTCTTAAGATAGCTCTCAATATTCAAATTATTTCCATATTTAGAATTTAATATAAGGGCACTATAGCTTTTATCATGTAAAAACTTTTCTCTTTGAGCTCTAAAATCACTTTGCAGCTGCTCCCACACAGACATCCAGGGTCTCCTTGACCCCCTCCCACCAGCTCCCACCCCTCCCAATACGTATCCAGGGAACTCCTGTGCTTTCCCATAGGGGCACCTACCATGGTTTTTGCATACTAAATGTTAAGTTCTTTAAGCACAGAGGTATAACTTTTTCACAGTTGTCTCTCCAACATGTATACCTGAGTAGATAAAGCATGATTCTAAATTATCCCACAGCCAAAGGGTGAAACTAATTTCTTATCCAAGTGTACCACCTACAATAAATAGATTTCTTCTCTTCACCCACAGAAGTAAGCACCTATACCAATTTTAAAATTAGTCAGTGTGTGGAAATAAGCTTGTGATTTAAAGAAAATACTACTACAGAAAAAATACATTAATGAATGGTCATTTCCCATCTTGGTATATAGCTTTTAAAATTTGGAGGATTTCAATCTTAAGGACATTAAAGTCTCTCATTTAAAGAAGTGCTAGTGCAGCTACACTGAGCATTTCAAGCTAAGAGTCAAAAAATATATATACCAAGGTACCATAAAAAAAACAAAAAACATTTCTATCAAAACCTCACAGCAAGCAAACATTGCCAGCTAGCATGTTGCTCATTTTGTATGTCATTTTGCGCAAAGGACATCAAAACAGCTTGTCAGTTTAACAGAGGATTTAGATGCACCATGAGACACCTTTCATGGCCCACTTTAAACATTGCTAGCAAAATTGCTATCAAAGTTCTTAAGGCACAATAATTTGAACCTAACTAGACTTATTAACCAACATAAACTATAATGTTTCTTAAATGTCTCCTATTTTTCCAAGTAGAAAAATTCAGTTATAAAAGTCCTACTAACTCTTAGAAAATATTCCACAGAGATATGGTGATTCATTTGCTTTCATTCAGCAGCATTCACTTGTCAGATTGTTAATTATGTGCTAGGTATTCTACTGGGTGTTCTTATATAAATTATTATTCTGCCAACAAAGCCATACTTTTTAATTGAGTTAGTAATTTCCAGGTTTTTGTCAAATTCAATAGCCTTTGGCAGTGAGTCCTCAGGAAAACCAGTAATAAAGGTCAGAATTTTAGTTGACGTAAATAATTGTTTATTTTATCTGGACAACAGAACACACAAACTAAATACATACAGTTTGAATCTTCCCGCTGTTTATTTTGCATTTCTGCCTACTTTGACCAGTCAGTTCACTAAATATTCAAACTGACATTTAGGCAAGGACAATAGTTATGTAAAATCCTAGACCACAAGCTCCTGGGGATATGGACTATGACTTCTGTACCCTGGGGCACAATGTTTTTCCTGACACAGATTGTGTGTCAATGTATGATTGGTTGAATGAATGAATGACCCCACTAAACTTCTCTCATACACATGAAGCTATATCCCATCTACAAAAACTTCCAGAGGTACCAGGCATGGTCATCACCCTTGTAAGATTAGCCCTTCCTCAATGCAGAAACCTTACCAAGGTTCTTTAGGCACAATAATTTTGGAGCCTGATTAGATTAATTGACCAACGCAAGATATAACTTTACTAACAGCTATTCTTTCCTGTTATATTTCCTAAATTCCCTTAACCTTTCTTACCTGATTCTGATTTTATTGTATACTGTAGTTTGAGTGTGGGTTTTTTTTTTTTTGTTTGTTTTTGGTTGTCTAGATAATCCTGATTATTAAGTTAGAGGCTAACAAGACAATAAATAATAACTCTGCTTCAAAGATGACCAATTTAAATTCTATTAATATGATTATTCAAGCTTATCTCCTTTTTGTAACTTTGATAAGATGAAATCTGCACCTCTAATCATACTGTCCTATACCCTCCGCCTGTATGTTTGTCTCCTGATTAAACCCCGAGCTAGAGCAGGGGCCACGTTTTTGTCCCTCTTTCCTGACTCCCTCACATCCAGACAGGATATACACTACTGTCTCCACTCTGGGGGGCACATTCAGGAAAAAAGATAAATGATAGGACAAAAATGGCAGATAGGAAGGTGGAGAAGAGCACCCCAAAGCATCCTGCAGGAAAACTGAATCACGGCTTCCAAGACAAGTGAAATCATCTCCTTCACTCTCTCCAGCTCAGTCAGTGCCTTTACAATGTATATATAGGCCAGGTGTGGTGGCTCAGGCCTGTAATCCCAGCATTCTGGGAGGCCGAGGCAGCTGGATTACCTGAGCTGATGAGTTGGAGACCACCCTGACAAGAGTAAGGCCCTGCCTCTACTAAACAAGAAAAAGAAAACTAGTGGGTGTTGTGGTGGGCACCTTTAGTCCCAGCTACTTAGGAGGCTGAGGTCAGAGAATCGCTTGAGCCCAAGAGTTTGAGGTTGCTATGAGCTATGATGCTATGACACTCTAGCCCCGGGGCAATAAAATGAGACCCTGTCTCAAAAATAAATAAATAAATAATACAAATAAATACATACAATTCATGTATAAATCCCACCAGTGCTAACCTGACAGCATCCACATTATGAAACATTCAACAGTGTTGTCTAACCAAGAAAATTCATCCCCAGGCCCCAGCCTCCTCCTTTTTTGGCTAGAAGCACTAAATGTTTACTTTCCCTAATTTTCTTATCACTGAAGTTGCTTTCTGATACAGTTCTGGCTGATCAGATATAAGCAAAATCCAGCAGAGAGCTTCTTGGGAAGATTTTGCTTTCTTGATAAAAAAGGAGAAATAAGGCTGGCATTGCCTCTTCCCCCTTCTTTCTGTCCTTAGCATAATACCACCTGTGCCTGTATTATGCATTTTGCAACCATAAAGCAAAACACATGAAAATGAAAAGTGAACTCACTGGGGAGAGAAGAACAGAGGATATAACAGAACTACTGAGCAACTAAACCAGTGCTATCTCTTGCCTTCAGATAGCTTGATGTAAGAATAAAAGATTTGTTTGTTCAAGTTATTGTTACTTAAAGCCAATGCCTTCCACCTGAGATGCTGGTTAAGCCAGGCTGTCCTGGTTTAAATCCTGGTTCTGCCTTTTACTAACCGTGTGACCTTGAGCAAGTAATTCAACTTCTCTCAGCTTCAGTTTCTCATATGCAAAATGGCCAAAAGAGCAATTGCTACCAATATTCTTGCTGTGAAAAATATGAGATCATGCATTGAAGATGGCAAATAGCGTTACTCTCAAACATTAAAAGCACGCTTTAAAACTAAAATACAAACTTAGAAATGTTTTCAAAGTAGATGTTGCTTCTTTTCCCCCAAAATAAGTTCATATAAAAAATTAAACATTTGGCATGGCAGAGAAGGCAGTTCTTTATAAAATAATTCCCATTATACATAGATGTTTTAGGTCAAGCTAATTTATAATTAGCATTAAAATATACAAGTATACTCATTTGTGATTAGATGAGAAAAATATCAGCTAATAATTACTATAATCACTTATTTAAATTTTTATGTTACTCTAATTGTCATAAAAATAAACTATTTCCTCCAGCACAAGGCTAGATTGAGGTGGCTGCCAGTAACCCCATAACTGTCTGTTACCCTCCCTCAGCCAGAAATCTAATAGATTGTAAATCTTTGGTGTTTCATTTATTAGGTTATTTTCAGGACATTCAACCATTTCTCTAGAAATGATTTAAGGAAATGTTTTAAAGAAAACAGCAGATGTCTGGTTTTTGTTTTCTTTTAGTACGAAGCATTTTAGTTTCACTTCAACAAGATCATCATTCCAATTGTTTCCCTTTAGAAGCTTATCTTGCAAGGCCAGTAAGAGACTATGTTCCTGCGCCTAGAGGTTTTCCATTTATAGACTCCATTAAGCCTCTTTAAAAGTAGGTATTTATACCAATTAAATATTTAAAAGGTAGGCCCTTTTATGAAATAGATTTTTATTAATTCAAAAAGAGATCATAATTTATACTACTAAATCCTTTTTAAAAAGATTTGAGTTGACTTACAACAAAAGACATAGATTAAGATTGTTAAAATGAATCAAAACATACCAAAATGCTGGAAAAGAGGATGAAAATTAAAAAATCATCATGGTTATGATTATGTGAAACATTTACCTCTGATTTCTGCTAAAATAAGGCAACAATGGAAATAGAGTTGAAGAAGCAATTCTCATTATTTTATAGAGAAGGTCTGTAATACTTTTATATACAGAGTATGATCTTGATACTAAATTTTGATAGGAATTTATCTCATGGCCCTTCTTCAAGGAAAATTAAGTTTCACAATACACAGTGTTTTCATCAGTAAGGTTCAGTGGCTGCTTTGAACTTCAATAAAAGTCAATAGCATGACATTATACCACTACCTGGGAAAAAGTTTTATGTAGTAGTTCAATACAGAAAATAGACAAATAAGAACTCTAATGGAGACAGAGTTAAAGCACCAGAAGCTACCATAACCACTGATTATACAATCTCAGGAAGAAAAAAGACTATGTAGCTAATAAACTTATCATATTTCTTTGTTTAGTTAAAAAGACAAAAATGCAAATAAAATGTCCTATAATATTGGGGATGAAGCAAGGATGTCTACTCTTATTGCTTCTATTGAACATCATACTGGAGGTCCCAGCCATTGTGATACTACAAAAGGAAAAACGGAAATGTAAGACATGCATATAGGTACAGATAAGAAAGGAAGAAGTAAAACCATCTTTATTCACAGAAAACATAATTAAGCATATAGAAAATGTTAAGAATCTACAAAAATAAACCACTAGATCTATGGTATTTTGTTATGGCAACCAAGCCTTCTAAGACAGAGTTAAAGAGTAGTCAAGGATCAGAAAACTCAGCACTAAGATTTTAAGGTATCGATTCACTCCAAATTATTCTATAAATTCAGTATAATTGCAATTCAAATCTCATCAGGCCAATATGACCCAGGAATTCTACCCCTAGATATATATGTATATTAATACAAAATATTCAAAACAATGACTGAGACAGATAATTGTGCCATTTTAGCATGATTCACAATAGCCAAAAGCTGGAAACAACCCAGGTGTTAATCAACAGCTGAATGGATAAGCAAAATATGGCATATATAGTCAATGGAATATCAGTAAGCCAAAAAAAGGAACAAATTGATTCATGCTACCACATGGATGAACCTTGAAAACATTATGCTCAGTGAAATAAACCAGATACAAAAGGAATATTGTATGATTACACTTACATGAAATATAAGTGCTAGAAGAGGCTAATTCATAAAGTAGGTCAGAGATTACCAGGGGCTGGAGAGGATGAGGAGGTATTTCTCAATAGGCACAAAGTTTCTGTTTAGGGTGATAGAAAATTTTGAAATAGAGGTAATAATTGGTTCGGCACCCATAGCTCAGTGGTTAGGGTGCATGTACACTGGGGCTGGTGAGTTCAAACCCGGCCCAGGCCTGCTAAACAACAATAACTACAATAACAACAACAAAAAAATAGCCGGGCGTTGTGGCAGGTGCCTGTAGTCCTAGCTACTTGGGAGGCTGAGGCAAGAGAATGGCCCAAGAGTTGGAGGTTGCTGTGAGCTGTAATGCCATGGCACTCTACGGAGGGTGACATAATTGAAAAGAAAAAAAAAAAAGGAAAGAAAAAGAAAGAAAAGAAAAGACAAGAAAAGAAAAGGAAAGGAGAAAAGGAAAAAGAAAGAAAAAAGAGATAATAGCTACATAACAAAGCAAATGTAATCAATGCCACTGATTTTTGTACCTCAGAATGGTAAAAGCGGCAAACTTTATTTTACATGTACATATTTTACCACAATAAAAAAATTCTTATTTAAAAAACAGGATCCTAGGAGGCTTTTTCATAGATACCTACAAGTTAATTATAAAATATACATAAAAATATAAAGGACCTTCAATAGCCCAAATCGATATGAAAGGAAGAACTAAGGTGGATGATTACATTCCCCAACCTGAAGATTCACTATCTTGCTACAATAACCAAGACAGTGTAGCATTGGTAGATCTATAGATCAATAGAATAGGGTGTTCAGAAATAAACACATATATGATTGATTGATCTTTGAAAGTGTGGAGGTAAGTCAGTAGGCAGGAGTCTTTTCAAGGAATGCTGTGGCACATCTGGATATGCACATGAATAAATGAATTTAGACCTAACCTCAGATCACATGCAAAATTAATTCAAAATGGATACCAGCCCTAAACGTAAAAACTAAAACTATAAGTCTCCTAAAGGAGAAAACTAAAGGAAAACTAAAGGTTTCTCCTAAAGGAAAAACCCTGAAGTGATAAATTGTATCAATTAAACAATATAGACTACAAATACATATATGAGATAAAGGACTTCTAGCCAAAACTTAATAACCTAAAGCTTAATAATGAGACAAAAATTCATTTTTTTTATTAAATCATAGCTGTGTACATTAATGTGATCATGGGGTACCATACACTAGTTTCATAGACCGTTTGACACATTTTCATCACTCTGGTTAACACAGCCTTCAAAAACTGTCAAAAGATTTAAACAATTGATTTAAAAATAGCCACTAAGTGCATTAAAAAATGCACAGGAGTCAAATGTAAATTTAAACATCAGGTAGTTACCATCACAAAGCTATTAGAATGGCTAGAAATAAAAAGACCAAACAAATGGGAATCTCATACAATGCTAGTGGGAAACTAAAACGGTGCAGCTACTTTCTAAGGCAGTTTGGCAGATTCTTAGAAAGTTAAACATATGTCTGACATATAAATAAAATCATATGCCTATCCTACAACAATAACTACACTAGGATTCAGATTTATTCATTATAGTCACAAAACCAGAAGACAACATGCTATCCATTTATATGTGAATGAATAACCACCTTGTGATACATCCATTTGATGGAATACTACTTGGCAATAAAAATGAATAGAGTACAGTAACAACTGTCACATGCAATTACATGAAAGAATTTCACAAACATTTTGCTGAGCAAAAGAAGACATGCTTACTACAACATTCAATTATATGAAATTCTAAAACAAGTTAAAGTACCCTCTAACAACAGAACATAGATCAACAGTTGCCTGGGATTGTGGTTGGCAGGAGAAAGGAGTGACTTAAAGGTGGCACAAGGGACCACTTTTGGGTAATAAAAATATTCTGTATCTTACTGATGGTTACAAAGGTATATACATTTATCAAAATTCATCAAACTCTATACTTAGAATAGGTGGGTGAATTTTATTAAATGTAAATCATATTTCAATAAGGGAGATTTTCGGAGTAGAAATAAATAGCTACACACCCATTACCGAATCCACATTATGTACTTGGAGGCTGAGACAAAATGAATCATCACAGCAATACAGCCAAGCTCACCCACAGGTAAGCTGAAGTGTGGGTGTAAATTATGTTTCAGGATAAGCAGAACTCCAGGTAACTGGTGGCACCAGAAGAATCATCTCCCTCATGCCGGGGAAATGTTCACATTCTTTTCCACAAGCAATGTGGGTATCCCAGGTTAAACAGCTTGAGAACCAGAGGACTATGTAGCACTTTCCTCCTAAAAGAGGACAATTTTTCTTGGGAAGGGCAGTCCTGAGACAGAACTTAGGAAATCTCTGCCATGGCCAGTTCTCCAGAAGTATATTCTTTAGTAAGCTACATTACCTGTGAGTGATAATGTTTGTGCATTTTTGTAACCCACTGCCTCCTGAGCCAGGACATCCCGCTAACACTCAATCTTCCAATGCCAAGGTAGTACCTTGAAAATTTGTTCAGACTCCCTAGATTTCAATCTGGAATGATTTTAAAACACTGAAAGCATAACTAAATTTTGGTCTATACATTCTTCTTTGTGCAGATATAAGTTTATTCTGTAGCTCTTCTAAATTTCTAAGGAAGTTTGTTTTCTGTGATGATCTTACAGGCAACTTCTACAACCACCACAAATACTAGTATTAATACTGAAGCTAGAGGTCTCAAACACAACACCTTCTGAAGTCAAACCTCCCAAGGTCTATTATGAAACTGGAATTGAGTCTCAGATCTGCATTTTAATACCTCCCTGAAGATCCCAGCACAGGCAGTCTTCAAACACAGTTTGAAGAACTGTAATGGGGTTACTGTTTCATTGCTCTGCCAGAGACACTTAACTTTTTAGTCCCCCAGCTTGGTTGGAATGACTAGATAATGGGTTAAATAATAATCAAATACATAATCAAAACCAAATGTGCCACTCTATACTTTCTACAGATTGTCCCTCATGAAGACATTACATAATTATTTTTGCACACGGCAATATATAACCAATGGCTTAGCTTTGCCTCTGTTAAATTTTAAATACAAGAGTCATTGATTCTATAAATAGCAACATCTTAAGAAAACAATCCATGGAGAATCTTTACACTTCACTCCTAGATGGTGATAAGGATTGCTTAAAAGAACACAACATAGTTTGCTGCTATAGATTAAACTTCTTCTGAGAAAAAGGTGTGAATTCTTACAGGTGGCACGCAGATGGAAAATTAGTCCTTTCCCTCCCACATGAAGAAAGTCTATAAAACTTCTTCCACAACAGAAGAAGAAAGGGAGGATATTTTGTGCAAAAAATGTTTGCAATTTTGCCTTGGAAGAGTACTGCAACTCTTTGGAGTCTTCTATATTACGTGCAACAATGTGTTGTCAACTAGAACACGTATTAAATGATAAAAATTAGATTTTGACATGGAGAACATGTTAAAATCTAAATTTGAACAATGGTAGAGAGATTGATAATTTTCTACAATTATATGTTTTTGGTCTTGAAAATGACCAACCCTATACAAGCCAAGATGGGCCTGCACGGGATACAGAAGAGGGTCAATAAACAAAAGGGAGCTTAAGACCAGAAAAGAGAAAGGGTCCCCCACAACCATCCAGACTACTCTCTTAGCCTCGTGTGGTTAAGGGTTGCACCAACATCTTGACAGTTAACCCCAAAACAACATGTAGGTTTATCTGTATATAATTTGTTTATTGACTTTTCTTTAAATATGCCTTAGTTTATTAACTGTTTAGTTCAGTTTTAAACAGTTCATTTTGCAAGATGAGGATCTTCATTCTCAGTAAATCCTTCATAACCACATGCATTATTAAGAAAAGGTATTCAAACTAGGTAAATCGGGAGGGGGGAACAAGGGAGGGTGAATGGTGGGGTCACACCTATGGTGCATAACACAAGGGTACATGTTGGATCTATTAGTATAGAGTAAATGTCTTAACATAATAACTAAGTAAACGAGATATGTATTAACCAGTGTGATATAAGCATTCCTAATTCTATATGAAATTAGCACACTGTATCCCATAACTGTATTAATATATACATGATCTATGTGTTTATGATTTAATAAAAAATAAAAATAAATAAATAATTACGGAGCTAGCCCAATACTCGGGGCAGCATAATAGAACCCTAACAAAGAAGTGTGTGCCTCCTAGCAAAGAAGTGTGTGCCACCTCCTGAGACCCAGTGCTCTTAAAACTAAAAATTAAAATTTAAAAAATTTAAAAAACAATAAAAACTAGGTAAATCCAGTTAACAATTGTAATTATGATCACATAAGATCACCTATTTTTATGAGTAGCCATTAACTGTTAAGAAAGATTCTTAAGGAAATTTACTATGAATACTTTATTCTAATGAAATAACTTATATTAATATGAATTCAATTAAGCTCAAGAACCAGACAAGGAAACAACAAAATCAAACAAAATCCTTATAGCAGAAAACAAAGTGAGGGTCAAAAGAATACCATTAACAAAATAATAAAGAAAGAATAATAAACAAAATAATAAAGAACTGAGTTTAGTAAGGTTGAAAATTGAATTCCTGGAGGAAATATTTGAGAGAAACATAGGTAAAATGCACAGGTAGAACACAGATTAAAAATACTAAAAATTATAAAAAGGAATAAAGGGAGAAAGAAAAGATAGATAACACAATAAATGAAATAGAATTCTGCAATCCCACTACAAGATATCTACCCAAAAGAAAAAAAAAAAAAAAACATTTTATCATAAGGACATTTGTACTCCAATGTTCATAGCAGCCCAATTTACAATTGTATAGACGTGGAAACAACCAAGTGCCCATCTACCCATGAGTGGATTAATAAACTGTGGTATATGTATACCATGGAATACTATTCAGCCATAAAAAATGGAGATTATGTGTCTTTTTTTTACAGCTTGGATGGATTTGGAGAATACTGTCCTAAACAAAGTATCACAAGAATAGAAAATCAAGCAAATCAAGCATCCCATGTACTCAATATTAAGCTGAAACTTGTAGATTAACAACATTCACACATAAGAGAAAAACTAAAAACTCGATAAATTCAAGAAAAGGGGGGGTTCTTTACAATGTACAGGTAAAGGGCACACTTCCTGGGTGAAGTTAACAACTACAATTTGGACTTGGCCTTACAAATGCAAACAATGTGACCTAAGTGCATGTACCCTCATAGTAATCTGAAATAAGTAAAAAAAGGTAGCAGAACAAAACGTTCCTATTAAAGGGTAAAAATCAACTCTGTAGATTGAAAGGGCTCACAGAATTCCAGGGAAAATTGGTAAGAAAATTAACGTAATTATCAGTTCTCGCTATTCATTCTTCTGTCTACACATCTAAACCTAGAGAAATTTCCAGAAAAATCACCACCAAATTTATAATTATTATTTCTAGGAGGTGGAATTTGAGGTGCATATTTACATTTGTCTTTCTACTGCTTTATACAACAGTCATTATTAATATAAAAGAAGGAAAAAAGGATGGCATACAGGAGGAAGGAGGAAGGAAAGAAATTACTGACTTGGGAAGACAATATTTTATCACATTCCTAGTTACCTAATCATAACAAAAGAAAAAGAAAAGGAGAAAGAGGGGAGGAGGAGAAAGGAGAGAGAGAGAAAACAACGTCATTCGAGTTGATCACAAAACATACATGTGAATTCTCCAAAATTCCTGCTTTTACTTGATATATTAGAATTTTACTATCAATAATGTTGCCTGATATTTGTCTCTAATTTGAAGTATCTGAAAGAGGACTCCATATTTGTAGAGCCCCAACTGTGCTACTGATTAAAAGAGAGCTGTACTCCATAAATATTTACATTCTGCTCTACAAGAACAGAGAAACAACTTGATGTGCCTGGTGCTTTCCCACTTAAACAGGCTTCACTCAGGAAAACAACAGTGGATCATTTTCTATATCTAATTATCTTTTCTACCAGGACTCTGGTAGAGTAGCAGTTCCCTGAAGACACAGGCTATGCTTTCACTTTGTTCCAGATAGTATGTGGGGGACATACTAAAAATAAAAAAATAAAAATTTTAAGCTAATTGATGGTTATGATACTATCGTTTCAATCCCCCTAAGTCGAGGTTGTGGACTGTTTTTCCAGATATAATTACCACTAAGTTAGAGATCTAAGTGACTCCACTAACATGATTTAGGATCTGGCAACTGGTTCCCTATGTGCCTCTCCATCACTACTCCACCCACTATTTTTAGTAAGTCTAATTTTAGTAAGTCTGTTTTTCTTCTTTGTGCTAACAACGTAGCAAACTCCAACTCTGTTAAGTCTTTCTATCTGCTCCTCCCACTGCAGGAGGTAACAGGTTCGTTCCCAAATGCTTATGTCACTTGCCTTCCAGGGAAGAGTGCTTTACTAATTTTCCTCTTAATTTCTTGGCAATTTTTCCCTCAGTTTCCATTTTTGGTTTCTCCTCCCTTACTAAATGTTAACACTCTACAGAGTTCAGTCTTTGGCTGTCTTCTGTTCTTTATATTTATTTCTGCCCAGATAAACTACCCTTATAAACTGTTCTCCATTAAATAATCAAAACATGGATTAGGGCATATCCTTCCCCTTTCTGAAAACTATAATAGGTACCCACTGACTTCTGATAGAACTTAGCTCCTACCTGGTGTTTGGGCTGCCCATAAGCTGACCTTTACCTACCCCTCGTACCTCATCTCCTGCCTACTCTCTCCCACACACACAGGACTCCTTCCCTCCTCAAAGACACCAAGTTTCCATCTCTCTCAGGGCATTTACACAATCTGTTGCTTGACTTCTGTCTTCTAAAACTTCACATAAATGTACCTATTAAACCAATATCCCTATCAAGAGGGGAGACCAGCCTATGTAAACACCTCGCCATCCTCCCCACTCTCCTGTCACTCTCTGTACCTTTCTTCTCCTTTCTTGTCTTCATAACACTTCACAATGTCTGAAATTTCTATACTTAGGTGTTCTTTATCTTCTTATTCGCTGTCTGTACTACTAGAAATAACCCCTATGAAGTAGCAACGAAAATGATTTTATGGGTGGGGGTCACCACAGCATGAGCAACTGTATTAAAGGGTCACAGCATGAGGAAGGTTGAGAACCCCTGCCTTAGGGTAGGGACCTCATTTACTGCTATATCCCCAGTGCCAAAACAAGTACCAGCCTCACAGATAGTGCTCAAGAGATATTTCCTAACTGAATGAATGAATGAATGAATGAATTCCCTTCGCCTGCTGGAACAATTTGGCTGATTCATCTCACTGTTGGCATGGGGTGGCAGGTTTATGACAGTGTAACATGACTATTATTCTTTCTTCTATATAAGACAAAGTAAACCAGGTGAGATTTCAACCTAGTTTAACTTTGTAAAGTAGCTCAACTTTGTAACTTTGGAACCAGTTTGCTATTTTTCAGGGATCTTCTCTGAAGCTGGTCATGCTGCCCTATACCCGTCTACATGTGACAGCAGGGCCTTTGCTACCTCCAGGGCACCTCCTCCACAAGATAAAGGTATTGCCATGACATGATGAATGATACACTGTGCCTAGAATGTACCCCATCAATTCAGCCTGTCCCAATTCCTTCCCCCGTCCCCCTTTGAAGGAGAGTTCCAGCAACTTTGAGAGCTAAAAATCTCCATGATGGTTTTAAATAAATATCAAAGCAAAACTGTGACAGTTAATTTTATATGTCAACTTGACTGGGTTTGGGGTGCCAAGGTATTCAATTAAACATTATTCTAGTTATGTCTGTGAGGGTGTTTATGGATGAAATTAACGTTTCAATGGGTGAGTGAGTAAAGCAGATTGCTCTTCAATGAGGGTGGCCCTCATCTAAACCATCAAGGCCTTCTCAACCAAGGTTGAGATGGTCTGCTTCTCAGGACTTTAGGCCACAGTTCTTGGAACTTGGCTTCCTTAATCACATGAGCCAACTTTTTATAATAATAATAATATCAACAATAATAAATGTATGTATGTATTATGTATCTCCTATTTGTTCTGTTTCTCTCAAAATCCCTGACTAATACAACAACTTTTATTCTTAGCCTACAAAGGAGCTCTAGAATCATGTCTCTCCGTGAAGGAGATGTTTCATTCACATCAATTATCTCCTTCTTTCCTGGTAACAGCCTAAGTCTGCAGGCAGCCTAAGTCTGTTAACTAGAGTCAGGGTAGACACTGGGATCCTTGGCATAGGTAGAACCTATGCTCTATGAGAATATATCTTAGAGAAAGACAATCCCGATTCTTCATTCTACCAAAGATAGAGAGCTGAAAAGTCATTTGTCCCCTTCTTTTCAGGACTAACATTTCCCTCAGATATCTGAGAACGATTCGTATAAAAAAAGTAATACAGTGTATGTAATAGTTGTTTTCACTTGTAAGGATAGGTTGCCATTTTTAATTGCCACTCATACCTTTTTAAAAACAAAAAATACACTGATAACTCGTGACTACAAGAAATTTTATCTTAGTATGTGTAGTAAAATATAGGCATCTAGTGCTGTTTTATATTCTATTTCTTAAAAAATGTTAATCTTCTCATAAGAAAATATCTTACTCCTTAGTAAAGAATTAAGGATTCTTCCCATTATTCTGCTTTACTTTATATTAATAACTTCTTTTATTAATTTTACTATTAACTTTTGACTTCTGGCAATGCTTTATCCCTAGTGGATTCTTTCAGACCACCGGAGGGTAACATGGTAAGGATTAACATCTTAATAAAGGAGAATAACTTTTTTGCCTTCTTTGAAAGTTCAAGGCCAAGATAATTTTCATATAATCATAGTTAGGAAAAGCTTTTTCGTGGTTTTTATAAAGACACCAAATGAAACTCTATCTTAAACTATGTTATCAAGTATCTCCTTAACCTAAATCCCTACTCACAGGTTTTGCTTAAGCAACCTCAACAAGATTATAGGACTCAAAAGTCAAAGCTGCCCCATTCTAGCAGTCGTTACAACAGAGCTACAGTTAAAGCTTCTAAGTTCCAGTAGCATCTGCAGATTTAACAAAGACTGCTCACAGCATTGCCAAGCTTCTACATTTCCATAAACTATGTATTTATACCTAAAGGAGTCACTTTAGCAAATCCTCGTGAAATTTTAACAGGCACCCAGATTTTGAAGATTACTCACACGGCTTTTCAAGATTAATTCTTCAGCTTTGTCAGGGGAAGCATAGAGACAATGAAACATAGAAATACAAGCAAATAAAGAAAGTCAGACTGAGAGGAATAGTCCTTACCAGTTGTCTCCATTTTTATCTTTCTGTTAGAGACCTTAAAGGTGTATTTGATTAGATGATACATGTTCAGAAAGGAAATGGTTCCTTCTGGAATTTCTCATGCAGTTCCAAGTACCTACCTGGAGTTGAACATAATCTTTTCAACATTAACATAATACATAGATAGAATTTTAACCATAATCCTCATGCTGCTCCACTTAATATTTGATTGATTCAAATAATGAGATTTTTTTTTTTTTTTTTTTTTTTTTGGAGACAGAGTTTCGCTTTCTCACCCTTGGTAGAGTGCCTTGGTGTCATAGTGCACAACAACCTTAAACTCTTGAGCTCAAGAGGTCCTCTTGCCTCAGCCTCCTGAGTAGCTGGGACTACAGGCACCTACCACAATGCCCCACTATTTTTTTAGAGATGGGGTATTGCTCTTGCTCAGGCTGGTCTCGAACCCATGAGCTCAGGCAATTCACCGGCCTCGGCCTCCCAGAGGGCTAGGATTACAGGCGTGAGCCACTGTACCTGGTCAATAATGAGATTTCTTTTTTTTAAAAAAAAAAAATTCTTTTAAAAATCTTAGATATTCTTGGACACAAGGACATGAAAGAAGAGAAAAAGGCCAAAATTTCAGCCATCTATATTTTAAAGCCAATTCGTGTTTACGAATACACCACTATTAAAATTTTTCCTTATGCCCCAGGTCCTGAGTACTAAATCGTTTGCAATGCATTTATGAAATGTGTGTGCTGTTTTCTAAATAATTTAAAATTATTTATGTTTTTATGTTGAAATTTATTTTCAATTGTTTATTGTTCAGATAATATAAAACATGTGGTCTCTTTCAAATCTGCCCCTTCATGAAAGGAACCCACTTCCAACTCTTTTTGGAAGAGCTCTAAACTTTCTCTTTGTTCTTCCTGAATGAAATTTCTCTTTGTTACACTGAAAAAAAATTTAAAAGATAAAAAATAAAAGTAAAGCCTTTACCTTAGCCTTGTTTTTGTTTTATAAAAGCATTTCTGTTTGATTTAATTTAAATTTATTATTTTTAAGTCAATTAGTATAAAAATATTCAAAACTTCCTTCACCATTTGAAAAACAACAGCCTCTATTCCAAGTGATTAGAAAGCATCAATTATTGATCACGAAAGTTCTTTCCATATATATATTTGCAAGTTGTCTTCTATCTCATGTCAGCAAAGTGTATCCATTGTTCATTGGAGATGTCAACTGCTTTGACTTCTCAGTCTTTCAAATGTATTTGTACACGTAGCAGTGTAAGAAACGACTTAACAAAAATCTCACTAAGAAACATTGCATAAAACTTGATACTACCTTATCAAAAATTTCTAAATTATATTTTTCATTTGCATTCTTTCTTGTTTAAATTTGCCAGGTTGAGGTTTAAGCCACATAGCTTTGCTTGAAGTGATAGGAGAGACCGATGACTTAGAATTTCAAATTTTCTTTTTATCTCTGTACAAAATCAGTTTGACTTTGGTGAAAGTGACACCACTGGCGGTTTGACTGAATTATCACTTTACTTGTTAAGGAATCAATTCTTTCAGTTGAGAGGGTCAAACTGATTGTGTTTCAAGTATGACTTAAAATGATCCTTATCCATGTTGAGATTACCAGTCCAAAACAAAAGCTAAAGGACTTCAGAATTGATGTACTAAAAACTCTATGACTACCTTATTTTGGAATTTTGATCACTTAGACCTATTCTCTACTGAGCTAGTTCCATAAGACACAAAAGAGTTAATAGTACACTTTATTTACACACATATCATCACTTCATGGGCCTACCTAAATGATATTCTTTATGAAGTATCAATGATAGGGAAAATACAAGCCTGACTCAACATGGGATACCTTCCTAAGAAACCTAAACAGTGATTATATGAAATAAGTTCTAAAAAATTCAACACAGGAAAATGGGGGCTTCACTCAAAACTATTTTCTTTTTTTTTTTTTTTAATTAAAGCATAGCTGTGTACATTAATGCGATCAGGATACAATGTGCTGGTCTTATATACAATTTACAATGTTTTCATCACACTAGTTAACATAGCCTTCACGGCATTTTCTTAGTTACTGTGTTAAGACATTTATATTCTACACCCAGTAAATTTCACATGTACCCTTGTAAGATACACCATAGGTGTGGTCCCACCAATTACTCTCCCTCTACCCATCCTTCCCCTTCGACCCTCCCTCTCCCCTTTCTCCTTCTTGGGCTATAATTGGGTTATAGCTTTCATAAGAAAGACTATAAGCCAATTTCATAAGAAAGACTCATAGTAAGACTGAGTACATTGGATACTTTTTCTTCCATTCTTGAGATACTTTGCTAAGAAGATGTTCCAGCTCCATCCATGTAAACATGTAAGAAGTAAAGTCTCCATCTTTCTTTAAGGCTGCATAATATTCCATGGTGTACATATACCATGATTTATTAATCCATTCATGGGTTGATGGGCACTTGGGTTTCTTCCATGTCAAAACTATTTTCTTAATTTTGAATGTATTTTAAAGAAAAATTAAGAATGAAGAGAAAGTTTTTACTTTATTATAAAAGTTAAAGAGTACTACAATTTTAGCAAATTATAGCCCTCCTGATTTGGAATTATGACAACTCTAGATTTGTTTTCTTTGTTAAAGTTTATACTTGATAAAGTATATAAAGAAAGTATTCTCCTTTGAATTATTTCTCAACCCCTCTAACATTGTCAGAGACAAGGCTCAGTTTAGTGTCTGTCTTTTATACCTCTATAATATTTTCTAAACTTTCCTTTTAAGAAAATTTATCTCAGACTCACTCTTACTCCAGGAAACAGAAGCTAGACAAAAGTTAATAACATCAATTTCATCATATTATATTTATTTTTATAGTTACCTTCTGTTTGCAGCAGAGGATACTGATTTTCTATTCATAGTACTAGTATGTTTGTTTTCTCTTACCAAGTGAATTAATTTAAAGAGAATACTGAGTAATAACTGTTACAGGTAAGCAAGTATGTCAAAAAAATCATGAAAGTGGTAAAAATGGCTGGATGTTCAGAAGTAACTGTATATAAAATTAAGACATGAAAAATTACAGAAAAACTATAAGAAAGCTATCTACTTGGGTGAACAAATTAATTACCCCTTTCCCAGTATTTATTTACATAATATCATGTTTAATTATAAATGATTTATTTGTTAATGGAGATCCATTAAAACCTTTACTCAACAACATTTTGATAGTTTCTCTTTTCATTGAAGCTCAAAAGTTAAACTCCTTAGAGAGAGAAAGTCTATAATTCAGAAACTTTAGTCAACAAATGCTTATCAATCATACACCCAACCTAGTGAGCCAGGTTTAAGGAAGGATAAAAAGATTTATGTATCCATTCATTAACTCAAAAGCCATTTCTTGAGTAGCTATAATAATATTCAAAGGTATTTGCTGTATAGAATGTAATAAAAGAAAGGAAAGGAGCAGGAGGGGGGTGAAGAGGAGGGAAAAGAGGGAGGAATTATTAACCAAGGATCCTGACCTCAAAGAGATTACCATCTAGTTCATTATTACTTGTTATTGTCCCTGAGTTTTACTTACTGTTATCGATATTATTTCATTTTCTCACATATTGCTTTTTAAAAAAATATCCAATGTGTTCTTCAGTGAGAGGTAATATTTAAGAGACATTTCCTATCAGTGTCAGATTCTATGAGACTCAATAGCAAATCAATAGAATACAAAATAGCACAACCTTAACTCACAGCAATATTTATGAAATTCTACTGCCTTGGCTATTCACATATTCTTTACGAAAGGGGTGATGCTGTTCCAGAAAGAGGATTAAAAATGCAGTAAAATAAAGTGCTAACTTGAATATATGCATTTAATATGAAAACCCACACACAGAGCATGACTTCAGGTTTAAACACCATAAATTAAAATTGTTAAAAGAAAGCTGTTCTCCTTCACAAATCTAGTGCTTCCAATTTTTTCTAAATTTATACCTCTCAGTTAGGATGTAGATTTGTGATGGTGAAATATTATCCTTATTAAATTACATTTATAGTTTTCTCTTCTTCCTCTTTATTCTGCATCTGAAGATTAATGTGGACTCTTACAGAAAAAGACAAAATCTATTGTATTCTAAGAATGGGCTGGTAGGTTTGTTTTTTGTTTTTTGTTTTTTTTTCAAACGAAAATGGATTTTGATGTTCAACACTTGGAGGAAATTTTTATTTCTGATTTACTGAAGACAGATTTCCAACTAAAACTTTATGCCATATGTACTCACACATCATTATTTTTAAAAAATCAAAATGTTAAAGAGAGATTGTAAGACTTCCTTCATTCCCTAAACTTTATGCGATGGTATTTTCTTCCCATCTTGGCATGGAATATGCCTCTCTACACATTTCAAGCTGATGATGCAACTGGCACGAATGTTACAGCCGCCCTCTGATCCAGCCTTGCATTTGGATTGACTGTGCACCTTCCCCCAAAAAGGTTTATAAAACATTTCATTGAACTGGTAAATACAAATATCAGCCACTTATGAATCAACTGTAACATTTTCATTGCTTAATTGTAACCAATGGTAGGGAAGGAAAAGTAATTATTTGATGTCAGAGAGAGTCAGAAAACTAGCCCTTACAAAGGAATGTGGGTGTGGCGACCCCAGCCCGATGACACTCTGACCTTTACAACCCATTGCCCTGGATCCTGGAACCAGCACTGTTTCCTCTGCAGCAAATGAAGGAAATAGGGGACCCAGACATAAACAGCCCCTCAATTCTGTCTGAAGTCCATCTACCTCTACTCCAATAATCTGGGCCCAAGCCTCCTGTCACCACCAGTCTCCACCTGGTACTATAGTTTCTACATCCATCCTTTCCATTCAACACACACAGTGTGCCAGACACTGTGTTAACAAAGAGAAACAAAAGGGAGCAAGTTCCTAGGGCAGGAGCACTCACTACTTCCTATAATTTCAGATTATCTTGTCTCCTGTAGTAGCGTCATCTAATTCTGCTTCCCATAGAAGTAAAAATATTGTAAACTTTTTTTCCTAAATGTGAAAAATTTTTAATACTACATAATTGCAGCCATTTGGGCCTCGTTTCTACTTAAAAAGCATTTCACTGCCTCAGATGCCATAATGAAAAGCTTTTTGCTTATTCTTTTTGTAACATTTCTCCTTTAGTTCATCCTACAGCTTCTATGACGGTCTTGGCTTTCTGGCTTCCTTAATTAATTTCTCTTCACATAGAATCACTGGAGTATCCTACTAATTGGACACGATTACCTCAAAATTATTTTTACCATAAAGCTACATTTAATATTCCATAAGATGTGTCATTTCCTTTGTATTGCTTTTACCCTTTATTTAAGGAGAAAATAATATTATTACTTCAGGGAAAAGAACAAAGGGGGGACATTCCATCATTTGTATTACAAATCCAGGGTATTCTTGAAGGATTGGGTGGCATCTGAGTTTCCTACCATTTAGATCTGTCCAGCCTTCTTGTTGCCAGGAGGGAAAACCCTATTTACACAGTGAGGAAATCGGAGAGGGGACAAGAAACCGTTTGGGATTATTGAGCCCATTGCCAAGACAGTGAAGCAACTCTGGGCCTGGTGCTTCTAGACTTTTGTGAAGCAAATGACAAAAAACCTTTGTGACTGAGACCATCTTGAATCAGGAATGCTTTTCCCAGCATCCCAAGGTACAGCCTCTGAGGTCCCAACACAGGCAGCACAGTGAGGTCACTGCTTCCCCAAGGACGGGCAGAGAAGGAGCCAATCTCTGATGACGCCCATCCTGGCCTTCCACGCCCAGTTCTCTCTGACTAGTTTTCTGAAGTTTGGCTTTCTAAAGAGAACATAAACTGTCATCCCTTGACCAGAACCTCAGGACAGCGAAGACATGGAGAGAAACACAGTGACCTCAGCTCCGTTTTCTCCCCTAAGTAGACACGTTAGCCATGGCCATCAGCTAATCCACAAAGGACAAAGAAGGGCAGTTGCTGTGACCCATGTTTCCTGTGGAAATGTCATGCATGGAAGTGTCCTAGAAAAATGACTCTCTGGTGGTGGGCGTTTGGGGACAAGGGACTGCAGGATAGCTCTGCTAGGTAGCCTTTCACAATTTTCATGATGATTCCAACTTAGATGTGTCCTAGATGTCAAATTGCCACAGGTGAATAACCTGCTGACGGTATTTCTGAATATTTAACTATTGACTCTGGAAAGCGGGTTCCAGCTCCACATTACTAGATGACACTTCCTATTTCCCTTGTTTCAGATATCAATTTAATTAGTTTCATTTGGGGGGTTGTTTTATTTTTGTTTTGAGAAAATACCAGGAACCAAGAGGGGGCACTGTGGAAGGAATGTCAAACATAAAAATCAATTCCTCTCTTACAGAGCTTAGAGTCTAGCTCCAAGTTCAGCAATATGCAAGACAGAACCAAAAACCACCTATAGGGTAACATACTTACAAGTACAAACTAATTTAAAGCAAACTGATAAGTAAGCACCAGAGTTAGAGGACATCGACCTGTCTCATAGGGTGGTCAAAGGCCCAAATGAGATGACAAAGGAGAAGACCCTCAGAGAGTTAAGGCCACAGCGGAAGTGTAAAGGATCAGTCCTCTTAGAATGCAGTGAGTCTAATCAGAATAGGCAGCATCTAAGTTCCCAGAACATGGTAATTGATAATGACAAGGTCAAAGATGGAAAGGCAGGATGCCCTGGGACAGTGAGGAGACAGGGCAGTAGACAGGGCCCACTGACCTCTAGGGACAGCAGAGTAAGCTGCCTTCACACAGATAAATTATTTCCTACCACACCACTGTTGCTTTTTTCATCTCATTTATTATGTAACCATGACCAAGACTTTAACTTCTGTAATATCCAAAACCTCCACCTGCAAAATTGTCCTCAAAGGGCTGCTTTTGGATATTCAGGAAGAATACCTAAATGATCTTCAGAATAGTCCTCCACAAATTCAAGGCCTGACCATGGCTAAGTGGGTTAGAAGCATGGTGTTTGGGATTGAATTCTCACTCTGCCGCTTGCTGGCTGGGTTCCTCGTACACAGCAAATAACACCTTCTCAGTATCTCGGTTTCCTCAACTGTAAATGGAGATGATAATATTTAACTTACGGTATGGTTTTGTAGATGAAGCAAACTAAGGAATATAAATTATCTAGGACAATAGCCTAGCACAGAGTAAGAAATTGATACCTGATAGGTGCTATTATTACTGATTTTACAAATACCACATTCAAATTTGGATTAAAATCTTCAAACGGTAAAGACATTGTAAGCCAGTGATTTTCAAGCAGTGAGCTGCCACACACTGGTGTGTGGTAAGAGGATCTTAGGTGTGCGTAAAAATTTTTAAAGATCATTTATTAAATTATCTTTGAAAGAAGTTCAAAGCACAGTAAGTATATTCTTTTTTTACTTTTTTTCACATAAATTGGATTTATTTTTTTTTAATCATTTTTATTAAATCATAATGTTGCACATTGATGCATTTTTGGGGTTAAGGGGACTGGTTTTTTATACAATGTCTTTTTTTTATTTTTTTTTTTTTAAAAATTTTTATTAAATAATCTGGTTGCAAATTTTTGGATTTTTGGGTTTAGGGGTTATGATTTGTTCTACAAGTGGTTTTTTTTTTTTTTTTTTTTTTGATGAACATAATTTAAGTGTGCTGTCGAAGTTTAACTATAGGTTCCCGTGTCCTGTGAGATACAAAAAGGTTTAAAAACACTGCTGTAAGCAATTAAATTAGTTTAGCCACCTGTCTTTAAAAGGGATGGTTCTGAATTAGCTAGGATGTTTTCTTTCTGCCACTTAAAGTGGCAACTTCACCTGAAGTCTGGCCTGCAAATCAGTTGACAGCAGCAAGAACTGCTTAATAATTCTTCATTCACCCAACATGGGAGGGGAGAAGAAAGAAAAAGACAACCAGGGAAGAGAGAGGAAGAGTCCTTGTGACCCTCCAAGACAGGGCACCAAATCATCCTGAGACCAATCCCTGAGACCAGACATGTGGACCGGATGACCTGGGATGTTTGGGACAAGTAAAAGGCAAGGGAATGGCTACCACACTGGCTACTGTCAATGGCCACTGGAGTTTCAAAACTATTTCCTCTACTGTTCATCTGCTGATTTAAACTTTAAGGTATAGTCCATTACAACAAGCATGATTTAAACTTCACTGCTTGTAATTTTGCTCACTGGCCTGTTACATTTAAAACACGAAGTGGGCTGCTCTCCACTCTCGGCCTTGGACTTTTCACTTCCATAAAATGATAAAGAGAAAGTTTCCTATAAACAGAATACCTGTACTTTAGCAGACCTAGCATTTGTTGTTTCTGTATTTCCTTAGATAAAGCTGATATTCCTGTTTTAAAGTTGCATCTATCAAAACACAGAAGGTTGATATAGAAAAAACACTAGCGCAACCACCTAAAAAGGGAAGAACTTAGTTTTACTGCTGAATGACAACTGATTTGAATGATTTTGGTTCAATTGACTGAGTGAATTATATCCACATTTTCTGAGACATCTGTGAAGATGAGATCCAAAGGAAAAAAAAGGGCAAATATTTCTTGTATCTCTTGCCTACCTATTACTGTTTTTGTCATCCAAATAAACTTAGATTTTTACTTAACACTGCCCCAGTTCTCCAGTTACTCCTATGACAGTAGCTTTCTATTATGATGGATGAAAACCCAAATAATATTTACTCTATCCTATTGGAAAAAAAAACATAAAAATGTCCACAGGAGAAGGATCTCTAAAAATAATAAATGAAATACATCTACCAATAAAGGGGAATAGAATCTGGCTCTGGTCTTCTTTTCCAGGCACTATTCCTCCCAGGGGAGTGAGACTGTAGCAAAAATCTAAACATGGCCCTAACTCCTGCATTCCAATGACAGGTACATTAAACAGGTGTCCTCAAACTTTTTAAACAGGGGGCCAATTCACTGTCCCTCAGACTGTTGGAGGGCCAGACTATAGTTTAAAAAAAAAAACTATGAACAAATTCCTATGCACACTGCACATATCTTATTTTGAAGTAAAAAAAAAAAAAAAAAATGGGAACAAATACAATCACACCTCCTCATGTGGCCCGCGGGCTACAGTTTGAGGACCCCTGCATTAAAAGAACCAGAATTAGCTAGAGTAAATTTAAAAGGAAACAAATGTCCCATAGATCTCATAAATAGCCGGGTTTTTTCTATATGTGATCTCCTTAATCAAATGCATGCTTGACTGAAAGCAAGGAAAAGGTGTAAAATCAGGAAAATTAAAGGTGATGTGAGTGTGTTATTGACACCAGCTATGTTTCTTTGCCTCTGTGCCCTATATATCCAAATATAATCTATCAAAAGAACCTGTCCCAAAGAATATCTATCAAAAGAACTCTGTCTAGTGACAGAGATAAATTTCAATTTGACAAATGCACTGAACCAAAAAATAAATTGTGTCATAAACCATTGCTCTCTTTCAATCCCCCCCCAAAAGAAAACCCTAAAGAAATTTATGTTTTTTATAGGAAATAAGTAGGGTCATGTGTAATATGTTCCTGAAATTTCTGAAATACTACATGAGTCATGAATCAAAACCTCTGCAACACTTACACATTTGTATGATGCCTCAAAAAGTTTCATCTTAAACGTCTTTGCTCATAGTTTTTTCAAATACTGTTTTTTTTGTTTTGTTTTGTCTTATCAACAACTGGATGAGTTTTCAACTAAAAATGCTAAACCAAAGGTTTACTAAAAATGTTTCACTTTTCAACCAATCATTTGGGCATAATGGAAAAACTACCTTATTCATTTATCCATCTAATCTATTCACATGATCCACTATTTTTCTGTAAAAGAAAAACACACATCTTGTTAATGAGATAATCTGTGCTAACTTTTCTAAATTTCATACCTATGAATTTCAATACATTTTCACTAATTTCTGCATTATGAAATTGGTTGAGAGGAACTCTAATCTGTCTTTACAAAAACCTTTATTACTGCAACTATACGTCTACAGTTTTTAATACCATTTTCTCCGGTTTTCATCAATCATGCAAAAGTTGTCCATAGCTACCATCATAAAATGCACCCCCTATTTTAAGAAGCCCAAGTCTCCTCAATTTTACCAAAAAGTAATCCCAAATTATCTATCAATTGTTCCATGAGCCATGAGCACCTGGACATGGTGAGTATACTGGGATGGTGAACTGGCAGTCTTTGCCTCATCCTTGACGGGAACACTGGTCAGTTGACTTCCATCACTCTTGATCTTGATGTTCCATGTGTCTCAGTACCCACAAACCCACACATCGTGTACCAGGGTGACAGTGCTAAAGATGAAGAACAGCTGGAGCTATTTGCCAAGGTAAAGAAACAGCCCTAAATGGTATAAATAAATGATGCTATTAATGACACCAAGTCTGTAAGTTTAGCTAAAAGAAGATGTCACCTTTTTTCAGAGACAAGAAAATTGATATGGGGCACTGATGAGTGTTATTTGGAATTGCTGAGTGTTAGGTGATCCAGAGGCATTCCTGTTCAAAAGCTGTAGGTGGTCAGATGGGTCATACTGAAACCTGAGTTGGAGAACTGGGATGAAAATTCAGAGTTGTGAGTAAAGATAACACCCACCCGAGACAGAGGAAGAATCATCCAGAGAGAGAAAGAGAAATAGGGACAGAGAAAAAGAATACAAATGAATGGATGAATATGAATGAAAGCATTTAATACTCAAAGTGAGAATGAAGAAAGAAGATGAAAAGATATGCAGTGAAAAAGAAAGGAAAAAATAGAAAAGAAAAGCCAACAAAAATATTATTTATTTATTTATTATTAATTCATTCAACTAATATGTATTAAGGATCCACTCTGCCCTAGGCATCGTGCTGGACAGTGGGACAAGGAGGGATATCCACGTACAAAATTAAAAGGCCTCTGCTCTCATGGAGTTGATGGTCTACTGGAAAGGAGAACAAGACATTGCATAAATAATACACACATACACACCCTAATAAGTACACTGGTGATAAATGTTCAATAGAGAAAAAAATAAACAAGGTCAAGATTCTGGAAACATATATAAAAGGGGGCTGCCCATCCTTGCCTAGAGTCTCAGGGATGCTTACCCTAAGAAAATGACATTACCTAGCAAATGGGTAATAAAAATAATAAAAAGAAGAAAAATGAAAGAATGCCCTGCGCAGTGGCTCATGCCTGTAATCCTAGCACTCTGGGAGGCTGAGGCTGGTGGATTGTTTGAGGTCAGGAGTTTGAGACCAGCCTGAGCAACAGTAAGACCTCATCTCTAAAAAAATAAATAGCCAGACGTAGTGGTGGGCACCTATAGTCCCAGCTACTCGGGAGGCTAAGATAAGAGAATCACTTGAGCCCAAGAGATTTGAAGTTACTGTGAGCTATGACAGCACAGCACTCTACCAAGGGTGTCAAAGTGAGACTCTATCTCCAAAAAAAAAAAAAAAAAAGAAGAAGAAGAAAAAGAAAAGTGATCACCAAAGTTAGAGACAGCAGAGACATGAAAACACTAAGGAGGAGGAAAGGAAAACCCACAGGGGAGAGCAATACAGAGGCCCTGGCAGGCTGTAAGAGGCCTCTGTTTCTTCTGTCCTCTTGCTTTCTCCACCCTATCCCTGAAGCCAAGTGTAAGCAGAGAGCTCAGGGTTGAGCTCAGGGTTGCAGTGGACACTGCTGTTTACCCAATACCTAGGCCCTACTTCTACTTACAAACAGATCTCTTAAGTTTCTAGGGTAACGATGAGCCCAAATAAATTACTAACTTTGCCAGCCTGTCTTGCAATGAGGGGTGACTTTATGACAATTCTGATCCATAAGACAAGGCAGATGGCTGCTGGGGATTTCTGGAAAGTTCTGCTTTCCCAATAGCAACATAGCCCCTTCCTGCCTGACAGCTGGCTTTCTTTTTCTTGCTTTAAACGCCAGGTTGGAAGTGGAACAGTCATCTTGGAATGTGAAGCAGCTGTATGAAACAAAGCCACACACTAAGAAAGACACAACTGAAAAATACACAGTTCCTGGAACTTTGATGGCATCCTACACCCACTGCACCAGCTCCAGACTGTCTACCTGGGCATTTTCTATGATGTGAGAAAAGCCATCTTCTATTGTCTTCACCAAGGTAGTCTAGTTTCTGTTATTTGAGGTCATATACAATCCCTAATTGATACTGGATTCTAGCGAGATGAGAGGAGATTTTATTGTTAATACAGTGATTGTAGTAGTGATGATGTAGACAATAACAGAGAAAATCATTCCAAGTCCCTTTTTACAGGATATGCACTGTTATTGCCACAAACACATGGGACAGTCAAGCTATATAACAAAATAGCCTTATTTAGGATAATATCTTAGAACTGTAAGTGTTGTACCTTGGAAATTTTTTAGCTTTAAACTACAGAAACTAGTGTGTTTAAAAACATTTAGTTGTCACATTATAACATCACTACAATAAAAAATAAGACTTTGTCACTCTAAATTACTCAAGACCATCTGAAGAAGTAAGGATGTTCGAAGACCTCAGTCAAGTGCTGCAAGAACTTGGACATTAATGGCATTATTTATCAGAAGTAATGTGTAAAGTAGTAACTTAGAGTCTCTGGTTTCAAAAATGTATGTCCATTTGGCAGGAGACCAATATCTTTTTAATTATTAAGGCATAAATAGATTTTCAACATTTTCCTTTTCCTAATTATACACATCAATTTGTTATGACACTATCATTTTGCAGGATATATAAAATCAGTTGTGGCCAGCCTGAACAAGTATTATAAACATCAAGAACCATTTACCACGAAAAAATAAGTAAGCAAGGTGATAGTTATGTTAATCAGTTTGATGTAGGCATTCCACATTGTATATACCACAGAAAGCATTCCTGAAAAGTTTGATTTCATTTTATGTTTTCCTATTAATGGTAGCTTGTGTGGATATTGGGTTGCTTTTAAAAACATGTTCATATGATTATTTGTGCTGGGCTCACCTTGAGTCACCTGTTTCTTATTCTATTCCTACAGTGAAATGGTTTCTTTAAAAAAAAAAAAAAAAAAGAATCATTACATTGGACAATCTATAACATTGTCTACTATAGCATAAATTTCACAGTAAAGTGTGTTCAAAAACCTTAAATTAGAATCCTGTCTCTACTGAATGCTAATTGTGTCACCTGAAGCAAGTTACCCAATCTGTTTGAGCTTTGGTTTCCTGCATCACTATACTTTCTGAGTATTAAATGAGATCCTTTATAAACAAATACAAAGAGCACAGAGGCCTACCTACACCACTGTGTGCCTCTAGAGATACAGACATTTTCTCCTTTCTCTTTTGCTCTTTCTCTACACTGAACTGCATCTGAGGAATTTTCATGAAAGGAAAGAGAAGGAAAAGCTAGTAAAACTTGTTCTTACAGAACAAATCCCAACCTAATTAAGTGCAACACAAAAAGCATGTTTCTTTTTAAATTCTGAGGCAAAGATTATACAAACACACAGAAACCCAAGTGGGGATGGTGAAAATCAATTGCACCCATTACTGGAATAGCACACAGACCTTAAAAAGAATATTTTAAGGAGTGTTTTCATTTTCAAAAGTCTAAGTTAATATTATATAATTACAAAGCTACCCCAGCAAAGAACTTGGAGAAATCACTGTCTTTTTCCTAAAGACACAGGGTGGGGGATATGCCGGGGTGCAGGCCTGAACAGAGAAGGTACAAAATGGGGGGGACAGTTCCTGATGAATCCACCTTGCTCTCTTCCTGTGACCCACAGCTGTCTGTCTCTCTCACCTTGAACAGCACAGAAATAAAGCAATCATCTCTCCTAAGAGAACATGGGAGGACCCCCTTACCAAGCATCACCTCCACTCATGAGTCATCTTTCTATTTCACTTCTTTTAAGACCATCTGGCAGGCAAGGGACAGTGAGAGCAAAATGTTTATGAGTAAAACCCCAGTGATAAAACAGGAGTTATATTTATGGATACTCAGAATTCATATTTTTCCTGCAGGAACCATGAATAGTAACATTTTCTTGGCCAGTCTCAAAATTGTCAATTCATTTATTTAATACAAATGCAATGCCTCTTTGGTTCCTTCCTAGGAAGCCTGGGTGGGGGGCAGGGGCGCTTATGTAGCCTTGTAATTATTCAGAGTACATTCCATTTTACTTTATGTTAGAGTGGCCAAATTTGTATTATTCCTCTGTTGCCCTAATCATCACCATAAATCAGGAAACAAGAATCTCAATGTCCAATTACCATTCCAAGTAGATACAGGAAGGAAATTAAAGCTCTTTCTAAGTGGAAGAGAGGGCAATTCCACAGAGCTTCCTAAGGGAATGGATACAGTGCTGAACAAGTACATTACTGAAAAAGAGATAAGCAATTGTGTGATGTACAATTGCCAACACTTTCTCGTCTTTCAACTTCAGTTCTAAATGCTTACAAGGAATAATATCTTCACATTTTTCATAAAAGCTGATATATGAGAAAGCCACTTACATTCACATTTACAAGTATTGCAAATGCAGCAATTATTATTTAAAGAAGAGAGACAGGAAGAAAGATGGAGAAAAAGACCAAGAGAAACAGAGAGACTCTGAAGTTTTGTCTTCTACACTATAGAATTCTGTGGCCAGGAACGTTTTCTACTCACATCCCGCCCTCACCAGCAGGCTGGGGGCCCCTTGGCTCCCAACTATTTCCTTTAAGAACTTTAAGCCAGACAGCTACTGCAAAGAGAAAATTGTTGAAAGAAATGAACCTCTAGAAAACATAATAAGCCCACCCCTAAACTGTTAATTTCTTTCCTTGGTAATGTTCATTTTTCTGGAAATAAAGGTAGCAATTAAGTGATACTAACTTCTAGCAAGTTTACATATTTTAATACTGGTCAATTTAGTCATTATAGGAGGTCTCAAAGAAAAAAAAAAACGAGTTAAAGAAGTTGTTTGGACACTTTGATCAATGACAAAGTGGGAACTCCTCTAACTCTGTGAAATTAAACCCAAATTAAATATCCCTAAGTAGACTTTATTTAGAAAAAGACAAAACACATCCATGATGTCACTAGAAAATCTACCACCTGCTATGGTATTTTAAAACAGGAACCTCAGCTATCGACACAAACCATTTTTAGAAAAAATTAAGCCATGCAATTAATAATTGCCAGTTATTACATTTATTCAACTAAATTCAACTAGTTTTAAGGTGGTAAATACATCAAAGATTAGATTCATACTGGAAAGTATGCCACAAAATACAATGAAAAGATGTGAGCAATGTTTACCTCTTTCATTTTTAGAGGATTCTTTTTTTATTTTTATATCCTTCTATTTCGATTTTATAATTGAGTTGAATGCTGATAAAACAATGCCATCAGAAGCTAAGTTCTATGGTTTAGACAATTATTAATTGGCAATACTATTAAAATTGCACTTATCAGTTCTTTCTTTTCTGCCTAGGAGTTAGCTGGCTCACAGCCCAAACATGATAGAAAGTCACAGTTTAGACCTTCTTAGAATAATACCACTTATTATCTTCCTCTGCACTGATGGTGTTTCCTTTTGTTTCTGCCTAGCATAGATTTTATTTTGTCTGCATAGATCACAGCATGGTAAATATCTGAATTCTAAGTAATCTTGGAAGCAATAATTCTTCAAGTATAGTAACACTGTGGGCTGCAAGGATCTTTCAGGTATTTGAAGGATGAGTCTAAAACATAATTCATTTAAAAATGAAAAAGTATTTAAATATATAGTCAAGTTTCTACTGCAAATGCTGACTTCTTCTAATATAAAAGACACAAGTAAGGAGAAATATATTGAACATAACTACTCTACCCAACTCAGAGCACTACAGATTGCTGACTCCCCCACCCATGGCAAGGGAAGACAGATGAAGTGGCACAGAGCAGGGAGGGGGATGCACAGAAGTCGCAGACAAAAATGCAAGTAAGAATAGGGTGAATCCAGAGTTTCCAAGATCCTGCTTTCTAGAAAGATACATGTGATCCAATGAAGGAACATATCAGTAACTGAAGGGGAATGTTTTACTAATCAATAAAATGCCATTGATTTTAACTCAACAGTATTATACCTTTCTACCATTTTGCTTCACCAATTGCCTAAATTTTACAGCTTTTTATAACACCTAAAAGGCAGTATAGTATAGTGACCTGAGTTTTAAAAATCAAATTCTCACACTTAATTTCTGTAAGACTCGGTTTCTTCATCTATGAAATGTGAGTAATATCTACAAGAGTGCCAAATATACACATACACATTTTAAGAGATGTTATCTATGTACTAGTTTTCAAAGTTGAATTGAATTACGGTAGCAATGTGTAGTATGACATTCTTTCAAAAGATGGCAGTAATCAAAAGAATGCTGGTGTCACCATGTGACAGGCAAGACAGTCAAAGAAAATAAAAGCACAGTTGTCCTTCGGGAGTCCAAGACCATTGTATAGTGGTACACAATATTTGAAATTCAAGAAGTTGTGGAAGTATGACAAGGATAAAGAAGTGAGTACGCAACAGAACCCCCAACATGCCTAACGGTTGCACGCCATTCGTAAGTTTAAGACACACGGTACTGTGAAATGACATGCACAGTGATACAAGTGGACACTTTGGTCAGCGTTGCTCGAGCAGCTGCCCACCATAATCAGAAGTGTCTGGTCACTGATGGTAACCATTTTGAGCACCTCTCGTAATTGCACAAGTCAAACATGACTTATATTCATCTTTTGTCCTTGGTACATATTGAGTATTACAATTTTAATATGGCTTTTTCCTTTCTTAAAATATGTGTACATTTTTTGGCACCCTCTGTATATTATGATAACATTTTTAAATGCCTAGCAAAATGCTCAGTATATGGTGTGAATATACTCAATTAGATATAAAAGTATTAGCTGGCTTTCTATAGGCCTGCCTATGCCCCCTTGTGATACCGTTTGTGAAGTCTCAGCACGCTTCCACTTCCAGGATACTTTTCTCTCTAATCCTCAGAAAAGATACTTCTTTTATGCTTTCAGTAGTACTTTGGCTTTCTAAGACATTGTTCTTCATAGCAAGTTTTCTTGGCTTTTATTACAGGTATTTTTTCTTTATTTAGAAAGAAACTTAAATGTTTATAAAATTGTGTATATTCATCCATTATTTATAGTTTATTATCAGGGCAAAACATACTTTCAAGCCTTCATTATCAATTAGTATCAACACCCGTATGCTGTTCACAGAACACCACAGCATCTGTGCCAAAGGGACAACCCCTGGAAATATTTTCCATCTGTACAAAAATAAGAGAGAAAGGTGAATTTCCAAATTGGACAGTTGTATTTAAAGAGAAATTTTTCTCTCCAAATATTCACAACAACTAGTCATATTCTGAAACCTAAAACTATGATTATCTCTCCTTTAAGTTTTAAACTATTAATTTTACATTTCAAAGGGATGTTAGCTTAGAAGCAAAAGGCTTTGATCATTTCATAAAGTAAAAACTGTAAAACTGAATTCATGGAGACAAACCAAAAAAATCTCCTTGGCTTACAAAAATTTCCAATTTTAAATCCGTGATCGTCCTTCATTCAGTGTTTGCACAGCTCTGTGGAATCTTGTTTGCTTGTTAAAGTGAGGCTCCCCCCAAAATAGTGGGTTCCAGTGTGGTTTTTCTATATCACACAAAATTTCAGAATATTAAAAACCACACCATCTGAAGGGCATTTTAGAAAATGATTGGTAATTTTTCTGAGATGTATTCCTGACATTGCCTGTGACTTCAAAATATCTCTGCATCCAGAGAAGAATATTTCAAGTGTTCCTTTTGATATTAAAGTCTTTTCTCCAAGGGTATGCCCGTAAATAAAGTAATTTTTTTTTTTTTAAAGATGGAATTTGGTAAAATATGGAATTGGTTTTCAATCACTGCACTGCTAATCATTTGCTTGATGAAATTGATAGCTTGTCAAGTCTTAAATTCAGCTATTACCAGCTGTCACCTCTTTTACAGCATTGCTGGTGCATATTCTCGTGAAGGATTAAATAAGGTAGGATTAATTAACATGCCTGGCCCAGAGCACAGAACTTAGTAAGCACTCGGTACATGGCAGCTATTAATATTTTAATAGCAATTATTACAATTGCTATGAAAGTGACGGAGAGAGAAAGTGACTTGTCCAGCATGCAGGACAAATGCAACTTCAACGGTAATTTCCACTGTTTTCTGGGGCTATTCTGTATTCATTGTTAATGACGACAAACAATTAAAGATTTTAGTACGTTAGTCAGAAAATAGAGCTGGCTGCTGTTGAACTTGTCTCCCTATTTCCACACTTGCCCTCAGCCTCTGCATTCTCTACACCACTTTCTCTCTCCCCCAGTTTCATAGCAATTATAAAATAATTGCTAGTAAATGATTTTATTCTGCCCTCAAAATCATCTTCTAACACATATATGAGACCACAGCCCCTTCCTGATCGAAACACTCCAGAAACTTCACACTGAAACCATCCCTATTAAAATAATGTAGTGTCACAAGGTAGAGAGATAGTAATCAAAATCTAATTTTCATAAAAGTATATATATAGCCAGAAGTTAACCAGCCATTGTTCTCTAACTTCCTTGCTGCTATAACTGATTACTGCTTATAAACACTATCTACCCTCACAGGCACAAGATTTCTGACTCCCCAACTACCGCAGATAACATTGTGTCATAAATCCCAGGACTTGTGACTCTATAGATAACATTAACTCAGATTCTACATTCTGAGAAGACCCACTGTAGATAGGAATGGGAACGGATGCAACAGCCTTGAGACTCACCCACTCAGGAAATCTCCCAACTGAGAACATAATCTCTGCCTCCCAACCCTACATGTGAGTTCATCCCCAGCCAACCAGCATCCCAGATTCCCTAGCCTTTTGCCCGCCAGACTGTCTTTCAAAACCCTTTCTCTCAAATTCACAAAGAAATGGATTTGACAAATTACTCCATGGTGCCTTGCAAAATAAAACTTTCTCCATGGTGCCTTGCAAAATAAAACTTTCTCCACCAAAACCCTTCTGTCTCAGTGTATCGGTCTTCACTGAGCAGGGAAAGGCTGCAACAGCACTCAGAGTAAAATCCAAATTCGTTTCTGTGGCCTACAAGGTCTGCCAGGAACAGATCTCTGATCTCATGTACTACCAGCTCTTCCCTCCCTGGAGTCACACAGGACTTTTTTACATTCCTGGCCTTGGCCTTGGCCAAGGCTGTCCTACTTCATGGCCTTAGTCCCTGTGATATCATTGCCTAGAGAGCCCAGTCCTGTCCTCACACAGCTGGGTCTTTCTTTCCATGCAATCTTCAGCTCAAGGCTACCACATCACACCCTACCTAGAAAAAGCTCTGCCTTCCCACCCCCCTGCCATGTCCTCAAGCTCTCTCACCCATTCATTCTACTTCTTTCACTTCTCCCACTGGTTTTGTCTGTTTATGTAACCAGTTTACGGAGAAATCTTTACTTGGTTCAAATAGAAACATGAAACCACTTGCCCTGACAGTGTCATGTTAATGCCACCTTCCTGAGAAGTATCAGCTCCCTTCTAGAAGCTTGGCCAAACTCTACAGCTTTTCAGCCACTGTGGCTGAGAGCAGCCTCACTTCAATATCTAAGACTTGGCCTTACTCACTTGGCCACCACACATCTCTGTCTTGGGCTCTGCAAAAGGACCTCCTGGGTCTACCTTCAGACACACCTTCCCTAATCTTCAGCAGGTCCAAGTCAAACACCCCCTTCTTATTCTCTTCAGAAAGAAGTTGGGGACGGAAAAGAACATCAGTTTTTACTGGTAGGCTCTAAGAACACACTCCAAACTCTTGTCTCACTCTGTTCCTGTGCCAACATCAAAACATTCCTACAGTTTCTGCCAGGGAATGAGATGCTAGTCTACCATTCTGGCAACATCACCAATGTTGGTTCCCTCAGAGTCCTGCTCATTTGGCTCCATGCATGGGAAAGCACCTCCCTCTTCTCCCTCATGAGAAACGAAGAGAAAGGCAGGCTCTGAAAATGCATTCCCCAAAAGGCCCACCACTCTCAGCCTTCCTGTACTTACTGGAGAGTGGGTTTAATTGCAAGGTTGGTTCTTACCCAGTGCCTCTTCATGAGTAATGGAACTTAGAAAGAGGAGAAATTAATTCCTCTGATCCTCAGCCTGAGCTGAAGCCCCAGTTCCAGAACCAAGAGGGAAAATACCATTGCCCGTGTACTGGTTTACTCTTTATCAATGTCAACTCGTTATTTTTTTAATCTCCACCATCTCGGTCTGTTCTTAACACCTAGCACAGTGTTCAACACAAAATAGGTGCTCATTAAAGACTCACTAAATGAATTCTGTTGTAGACACTTCTAAATCAGGGGTTAATTATATTATAATGAAATCCATAACATGCTGAAAAATATTAACAGTTCTAAATAAAATAAACTGTATTTCCATTTAGCTAAATTGTGCATCGATTTTACCACATTTCTGCCCAATACAACAGGATAGCTGGGTGTTTTTCTATATGACAACCCTTTTAAATGTCTGATGTTCCTGACTCCTTTCTTCATCAGCCTTCTCACATAACATGGTTTCCAGACCCACTGACCATTTTGGCTGACCTCTTTGAAAGCATTAATATTACTTTTAAGATGTGGTCTACCACTGAAGAGTAGCAGTCGGAGAGGTGTCCAACTCTCAGGAAATAACTGAGACACTACTCTGTTAACGCAACTTATACTTGCATTTGGTTTTAGGCATCTATCATGTGGGATTATTTTTTTTCAGTAGAAGACTCACACAGTTGGCTTCCATCAAGCCACTGTGTCATCAACACAAGCCTAGATTTTCTTGATACAGACTGTCAAGTCAGACCTCTACCTCCTACAGTGGCCCAAGGGACTTCTTCAAATATAAATGTGGAATCTCATATTTAGCTCCATTACATTTCTTCCTTTTTATTCCCTATTATTCAAGTCTCTAAGGTTTTAAAATTTTGTTATCATATTAAGCTATACAATTTTTCATTGTCTTAAATCTGACAAACATATTTTTTTGCCTTCTTTTAAGCCACAATTGTTTATATATATTTTCAATGATCTTCAGAAAATAGAGCCAAGTCAAATTCCTGGAATATTCTGGAGACTTTGATCTGCATTGAACTTTTTGAATATGGTTCACCCAAGCACATAAATACACCTAAATCTATATACTGGTGCCCTCCTGCAGTTCACATTCTCTCTCTCTCTCTCTCTCTCTCTCTCCCTCTCTCTCTCTCTCTCTCTCTGTCTCTCACACACACACACAAACACAGAGTTACAAAACTCTAGAGCTTTTAAGAAATACCCTGATGAAATAAAAATACAGAGCACCTACAGTAATATTATCAATAAGATCACTGTATTCTCAAAAGTGTCTCTAAGTTAATATGCTATATGTATAATTTGCCTATTTTCTTCATAAAAATATTGAATTATTTTTTTAAAGCACCACAAATTGTCCTAACATCAATATTGTCATTCCAAATTTTTAAAAATCTTTATACTTTTGTTGACAATCTGGAGATTTTTCTATCTACTATTAAACTTTATAAATGCCTATAGAACTCTCCCATATCAAGGGCCAAATTTTTACAGTCTTTTAATACCTAGGGAGTTTTCTACCTGTAGAAGTGTCTCAGGCACAGACTTTCTATTATCGCTCATCTATCTTGTGCCCACCCTTTCTAAACTTGAAGTTGTTTCCTCTGCTGGAGAGGATAAAATAGAAGAAAATGAAAATCTGAATTGTTCTTTCTCTTCTCCATCATCTCCTATTACACCATCATCATCAAGTAGTGAGCCTATTTTTTCATTATTCCTCTTATTCCAAATGTAAATTAAAATACATTATATGGTCTAGCATTTTTACACTTTGTTCTCATTGTGAGCCCTGCTGACACCACTGTGGCCATCCCAGGAGCTTAATTCTTACAGGCATGCTCCAACAGTTCTTGTGCTTTCTACTTTGGTGTCGCCTTTAACTGCATGTCACGTTCTTCATGACTCCTGCCCTATCATCCTATCGCATTCAACTCACGCTCACCAGTGGTTGACTGGCCTCTAGCAGGACTTCTGAGGGCTGTGCTCCATTCTGCCTGTCACTCACCCAGGACCACTCTCTGGGACACCACGTTGTACAGTCTACCACTGAAGAAGAAGACTCTTACCTTCTTTCTACTGGTGCTCCTTAAAGAAAATTGAATCCTTGTACTTTGTAAAGGTTCATTTACTGCCTCAATTTGGGATACTTAAAAAAATCAATAGCACTCTTAATTCCCACCAGAGATAAACAGCCCAAGTCCTTAACTATGCATGAACATAGGAAATTTAAGAAAATATAAAAAGACCGTTTACCCCTCACATCATCCATTCCCTTCTCAGAGCTCCAACTTTTCCCAGTCTGGATGGCCTCCAGATTTGGGTATGAGAGGAGATGAGAGAAAGAACTTGTGGTTTTGCTCTATAAGGAGGATAAGAGTTTTCTATTTTTAAATTTTAATTTTGCCTTCTGTTGTTGTTTTACTTCTATTAAGGCTGAATTGAAAATGATCCTTTTCTGTACACTCCAGAGAAAAGAGCTTTTATCTAAAACTTCCCTTGAAGCCCATTCTATATAACCTTTATAGGCGAGTCTCTACAAATTACCTTGAAGATTTATTTATTTTTTTGCCAATATTGTATACTGTTTTAATTACAATTTCTTGACCACAGTGAGTTAAGAATTTTTTCACATTATATTTTTGTACTTTTATCAATTGTATTTTTTTTAATTAAATATAGAGATAATTTACTAATATATAGTAATACTTTGTTTAGTATATGTGTTGTGATTTTTGTCTCTTGGTCTATTGTTTATTTATTGACTGTATTCTCAATGTCTTCTCCACTTCAAAATTATCAAAATACTCAAGTGTGTCAATTTCTAATTCTTTTTGCTTATAAAGCTTTAATCAGATTGTATGGCAATATTTTCTTTCTTCGGCTTCATTTTTCTGATCTAAAAATTGTAAACTGATTTTGTGGGGGAGGGTGTTTTCTTTTTTTAGTTTCTCCCAATGTTTTGCGTGCTAAGCCTTATATCATTCTTGAGACTTATTCCAAATAATCTCCATGGTGCCTATATTTTATTGGAATACCTAAATCTCCAATAATAACATTATTTATGATTGCAGTAAAAGAAATATCTAGTCTTTTACATACCACCTATTAAGTACCATGGACTGATTTGGTCATTTTACTAGTACCATGTCATTTAAGCCTTATACAAACTATACTTTATAGATGAAGAAACTGAAGATTAAAGAGGTTAAGTAGTTTTCTCAAGGTTATATAAGCTCTATTTGTTAGAATCAGAATCCAAACCTGAGAACTTGTGTTTTCTGTCTTCAAAACCCATATACATAATCATGGCAATTTATTGATTATGAAAAACTACACACATTTCTCCCACAAATATCTAGTTAGAAGGGGCTTTCCTAAACATTAAACCACAACTTCTAAGTTTTAAAATGCATAGTACTGATGACCCACAGAACAATCCACCCTCATATAAATTCTGGACCCATACATTAAAGAATAGATTCCATTAGTAATGAAAACTAAAATCACATGTGTAAACACATTGCTTTTAATCTGTTCAATTATTTCCCCATAAGCACTAACTGTGCATCACAAATTATGCTGTCTAGGAGACACACCACTAAAGTTAAAGCAGGGAAGATTCATTGCCATGGTGTAATGGAATAGTTTTCTGAGAGAATGAAAAGTCTGAATCTCCAAGATGAAATGTCCCTATCTACTGTTTCCTCCTCCCATTAATAAAATTGGAAAAGGACACAGAAGGCAAACTATACAGGGACACCACCACGTAATTAATTTGCATATCTCTTCATCAGTTACATATAAATATGTTTCAAATATTGCTCAGTGGCAAAATTCAGCCTGCAGAAAAGCCTTAATTGTCCTATGCAAATGTGTGGAGAGTCTCCAGTTTGCCACAGGCAATACTATCCTCTATTGTATCATAGATGGCCTGGTGAAACACATTTATGTCACTTGCCCTAACCACTATAGGCATTTGAGTTTATGACCTCTGAATAGATCTACCATTATGAGGACAATTGGACAAAAGCCCATATCACAGACCTTATAATCTGAGCCTACTACGGGGACATTGCCCCAATATGAACTCAGGAGGTAAATCCCACTGTACAATCAGCCAACAGTCACTTTGCAGGGTTAACCCTGACTGTCCCTGCTACTTCCCCTCCTCTCTCTGTACCCAGCTCCAATTGGCAAGGTTTATAGTTGTGCTCGTTGATTCAAGCTCAGAACTGGGAGGCTGCTGAGTTCAGATTTCAAAATTGGTTACACAATCTACGTCACAGAGAAACATCCCCGATCTTCCACAAATCCTGTGTTTTCACTGGTACGAGCTCCAAAGGATAAAAGTAAAATTGTACTCTTTCACTCTATCCCTCACATAACCTTGAACACTGCTATAGAGAGGATCATGAAGACAAAATTGTTTTTTTGCAGAAGAAAAGAACTAAATATCCTCTTTCCTTCCCCAAAATAGCATTGCTATAGGAAAGCCCATAAAACTCTGAACTTTTGTTCAAGTCATTGTAAAAGTACTTGGTTAAGATGGTCATAGGAAAAAAAAAAAATACTTGCAGAGCTTTAATATTTTTAGAAAGCTAAGAAAGTGGGTATGATTATAAACTATAACAGCTCGCTTTAGATCAGTTGCCAGTGGATAGCCAAGAAAAAATCTTCAGCCTTCAAAAAAAGATTTCAAATACATCTTTTTAAATCATAGAAATAATGCCAATGATAGACATATTTGCAGAGCTGTGTTTTATATTAATACAACAAATGATATTGCAGAAAATATAGTTCTTTTCCCACAATGGGCCAGAAAGTCAAAACATGGCTAGACAGAACTGGTTTCCCAGATCCCCTGGGAAGCCCCATAGAATCCTTTCAAAGGCAAGAAATTGTAATGATATTTACATTGTTAAGGCTGTGTCTATATGATGACAGCAAACACTTGATTAGGTTGATTCACTCATGCAAGCAGTCAATTTAGTGAAACATTTACTCAAGTCTGTGTTGTTTGCCTAAACTAACTAAGTGATTGACTGGCTTATTTGATTGGATGGACACTTGGCTGGACCCTGACTGCTCTCCCATATCACCTTTGGGTCACCTAGAGCAGTTGCTCACAACACTCACTTCCTATTTTCAAGCTCTGCAGTGTGATTAGCTATTTGCAAGTCCGGCTCCCTTGCTAAGTGCTGAGCTCAGCAAAGGGCAGGGGCAGCTTCCTATCCATCTCGTACATTCAGCACCTGTTCAGCACCAGAGTCCGTACAGTATGGGAGATGACAACATGGCTAATGACAAGCTGCCTTTATGTGTCATGAGAATCTGTCACATTTCTTAATCTCTACATGCTATTTCATCATGTTTACAGGGCCCTATAAACAAAGGTCAGTTAAGTGTTCCCCCCTAGAGGTGCCAGACAGCCTCCCATCTCCACTCTGCTATCCCTATCCGATGACTTTCTCCACTCTGATCTGCACTAGAGCATCTCTCTCTTCTAATTTCATATGTCACATCTTCCATGAAGCATTCCCTGACAACATGACAGGTATTTCTCTCTGCTGACTTCCTCTGCTGCTTGCCCCAGATAGCTGAGCATTTAATTACAAACCCCTGGCTTGCTCTGCATTTAGCAGTATACATTTTGCATCATCCTCCGCAAAGAGTATTAAGCTCTTTGAGATTTGGACCAGTACAGCTGTTTAGCTATGTCCAGCTGGGTTTTGGTGAAGAATTAAATAAAAAATAATAACTATTAGTTGCCTAGTATTCTATACTTTATTTCATTCAGTTAATATAAGTTCTAAGGCTTACGCCTAACTTATTAGAAAACCAGAGCCTAGAGAAGTTAAGGAACCTGCTTATGATGATGCGACTAGTAAGTCTCCCTTGCGTCCCCTCTTAGTGGAAGTGAGGTAGCTTTCTGTTCAGGCATATATCCTACCAAAAACTCCTCAGTTTTCCCATAAAAATTTCTACCCTTTTGGCGGCACCTGTGGCTCAAAGGAGTAGGGCGTTGGTCCCAAATGCCGGAGGTGGCGGGTTCAAAGTCAGCCCTGGCCAAAAACTGAAAAAAAAAAAAAAAATCTCTACCCTTTCTCAAAGCATACTTGTTAAGGTACACCAGTCTGAACACAAAATCCACAATCTCAGTGCAAATTCATAGCTGCCCACTATGTTCTATCAAGTAGATCAGCGGTTCTCAACCTGTGGGTCACGACCCCTTTGTGACAATGAAAATACATCCTGCATATCAGATATTTATACGACGATTCATAACCATAGCAAAATCACAGTTACGAAGTAGCAACAAAAATAATTTTATGGTTGGGGGTCACCACAACATGAGGAACCATATGAAAGTGTTCCGGCACAAGGAGGCGTTAGGAAGGTTGAGAACCACTGCACTAGATGGAAGGAACCCTTTATTTGATGGCCTGCCCAGAACACATATATTCTCCAAATACTCAGAAACCTCCTGCCCACTGTGCACAAGCAGTATCAGCAGAGAACTGAGCACCTGGACCCCCACAGGACTGGCCTTCACACAATTGCTTTTCTTAAATTGCTATTTGGAAAATTGCCATTTGGTTTGGTCAATATTACAGCCAACTCTGTGGGGTTTTGCCACGGTCCACAGTTGGGACGCTGGGAGGAAACTGTCACATCGCACAGAGTCCTCTCCATTAAGATTCTCAGAAGAGAGTCCTGTCTGGTCTTTGAACAGACATTTTCCAGAGCAATCGTTCAGTCTTTGCTTACAGACCCTGCAGCATTTTTAACCATTCAGGTTTCGCTTTTTAATTAGAGCCAAATTTCTGACCTAGGCTAAGCAAGTGAACAGGTTTTATAGTCATTTTAATCTTGTTCTTGATTCTATTTAATGACCCACGTTTACTTTCTCTTTTATCTTTCCTTAATTTAAATAGACAAACTGAAGGACAAGCTTCAGAGAGGAGTGGGAATGCTGCTCATCCCCAAGCTTCTCTCAGGGCCCTTATACCCAGCCCAACGTCCCCTCACATCACCAGCTCGACAGCTGATCTTGAATAATCATTGTAACGATGGTGAGATGGTTTCTGATCAATTTTTGAGTCATTGATCCGTTTCTTAAAGACACAGATCTTTTTCCTAGAAAAGATATACACCCCTATCCTAAATCTCTAGGAGCTCACTGATTTCTGAGGCTAGAGACAAGTCCATGGATTCCAGAGAACGAACCTTTGCTTGAGTGACTGACCAAAGCTTTTGGAGCCTCCCCCAGGACGTGTGCAAGCAAGCCCAGCAGAACTGGGGCTCACTGACTTTTCTGAGTTACTGTCACCAAGGCAGAGTCCAGTCTTCCCACTCTCTGCCCAGACTATGAAATACTGGTGCCCCTTGCTATGTCCTTGCCCCAATTAATGCCACAACCTTAACTAGCATTCTACACAACCCATCTGCTTCCTTTCCCTCAAAGTACAAACATCCTGTGTGTCCACCATTGCAGGCCTCAGGCCCCAAAGTTCAAGGAGCAGGGCTACCAGGACCTTGCAAATGAGGGAACAGAGAGACAAACTGAGGAGCTTGCAGAACCAGAGACCAAAGCAGAAGATACCTCAGCCCTGTAGAGTACATGGATCACAAGGAACCATGCTAGTCAGAGGCTGAATTCCAGGGCAGGGAGGTGTGAGTGTGTGCACATGCACCTGTGTTTAAAATAACACTGTATATGCAATTAGCAAAAAATGCCAAATGTTATGGTTTCCGTGTACACCTAAGAATTAATGAAGAGAAGAAAAACTAAAGAAGTGATTTGATTATGTACAGGAAATTACAATTACATATGAAATGAATTTATCATTTACAACTATTACCAGTGGCAAAATAATTAGGATGGCAGTATACATATATATCACTAATTTTATTATACATTGCATTTGATTTGCATGCTAAAGGTTGTTTTCTGTCAGTTGAGCCTCAACATTTGCTGCTCACAATTTTCAACATTAAGGGAGACATTGACAGGAACTATATCTTATACTCCTTTTGTTTTTCCCTTAGCATTTAATTAACACAGCAAGAGCTTCCCGGCATCCAGCCGTGGGGACCAGAGTTTCATATATACCTGAAACCATTAAAGAAAAGCAATATATTCCAGTACTAGTAACCCTCACCTTAACCCTTCCAGTACTATTCCAGTACTCTCCCACAGTGGTGGGAATCTGAAACCATAAAACCCCTAGAAGAAATAGGAGAAAAGCTTTTTAACATACAGGGGTCCTCAAACTATGGCCCGCGGGTCACATGAGGCGGTGTGATTGTATTTGTTCCTGTTGTGCTTTTTTACTTCAAAATAAGATATGTGCAATGTGCATAGAAATTTGTTCATAGTTTTTTTTTAAACTATAGTTCGGCCCTCCAACGGTCTGAGGGACCAGTAAACTGGCCCCCTGTTTGAAAAGTTGGAGGACCCCTGGTTGATGATGGTTTCTTGAATATGACACCAAAAGCATAGGCAATGAAAGCAAAAATATGTAAGTGAAATTATGTCAAACTGAACAGCACTTGTGCAGCAAAGGAAACAATCAACCAAATGAAAAGGCAACATACAGAAAGGGGAAAAAAGTATTTGCAAACCATTATTTACACTTGATCTTAGCCAAAAGGCCAAGAAGTGATACAAACAAACTATTATTTAATAAGTGATAAATGCCCCAAAGCTAACAAACTTCTACAACTCAGTAGAAAAAATAAGAAAAAAAGAGAAAAGAAAATAAAGAGAAGAGAGAAGAGAAAATAAGAGAAGAGCCCTTCAAACACCCCAATTTAAAAATGTACAAAAGAATAGACATATTTTTCCCTAAAAGACATACAAATGGTCAATAGATACATGAAAAGAGCTTAACGTCATTAACCATCAGGAACATGGAAATCAAAACCACAATGACACAACATCACTAACCATCAGGGAAATGCAAATCAGAACACCTCACAACTGTTAGGATGGCAATTATGAAATAAAAAAAGAAAGAAAGAAAACAAGTATAAGTGAGATATAGAGAAAAGGAAGCCCATGCACACTGTTGGTGGGAAAGCAAATTGGTGTAGTCATCATGGAAAATAGTATAAAGGTTCCTCAAAAATTAAAAATGGGACTATCATGTAATCTAATAATTCTACTCCTGAATATATCTAACCACAGCAATTTAAATAATTATCTCAAAGAGATATTATTCATAATAGCCAAGATATGAAGGGAACATAAGTGTCCATTGATAGATGAATGGATAAAGGAAAACGTGGTCAATACATAAAATGAGATAGTATTCACTTAAAAAAGAAAAGAAATCCTGCCATTTGCAACAGAATGGGTGAAGCTGGAGGATGTGTTAAGTGAAATAATTCAGAAAAAGGACAAATACTGTTCATTTCTATGGGGAATCTTGAATAGTAAGAGTTCTAAGAGCAAAAAGTAGAGTAGTGGTTAACAGAGACTTGATGAAAGGGGAAGTGGGAAGGTGTTCTTCAGTTATTCGACATGACTAAGCTCTGGCAATGCACTGTACAGCATACACCTATCATTAACAATACTGTAATGAATACTTAACAATTTTCTAAGAAAGCAGATCTTATGTGAAGTGTTCTTACCATGCACAAAAACAAACAAATAAATAAAAGACATGAGAGGAAACTTTGGAGGTAATAGGTATGCTTACGGCCTTGATAATGGTGATCATTTCATACTCATGAAATGTATCTCCAAATTCACCACTATGTACACTACATATGTATAGTTTTTCTATGCAAATTATGCCTCAATAAAGTTATTTTAAAAATAAACAATATGTAAGAAGGTTACAGTACAGGGGATTTAAAAAATAATGGCGGAGACAAAGATTTGCAGCAGTGGATGAAAGAAAGAAGCTTCATAAAGAAAGTGGACTTTGAAGTTAGCCTTACAGAAAATGTAGGCTATGAATTTGATAGTAAAGTATTCCAGTCCAGACAAAAAAAATTATTTTCTTTGATATAGAAGATATTCAAGATTTTACAGAACTCTTTATTTCATCTTAATGTACCCATCACATTATAATGAGATAAGACGGACTTTAAATGAGCTCATATAAAGAACTTTAAAACATTATTTTTTAATTTATTTACCTAAAAAAAATAGATATTCATATCTTGACTGTCAGTTTAAAAAAAAGCAAATGAAAAGCCTAGGAGCCAGAAAGCTGCATATAAAACATAAATAATAAAAATAATCTATTGTAAAAATAGAATAATAGAGCAGATAACATACAAAATTTTATATTCTCTGGCTAAACGGAGTGGTAGGTTAAGGAGAAGTATTTCTTCATCTTTTTGGTGTCAGCCTAATGACTATGTTTGACCAAAAACAACTAACATTAATGACACTGCTAGTAAATACATATAATCATAGTAACCATAGCAAAACTTATATCATACATAATGAGAGCACATAAAAATGTCTAAAATTCAAAGTTAAACCTAAAAACTTTGGGAACCCACCATAACAGCTAGGAGAGCAAGGAGAGCTCCCACCCCACTCACTGTGGTGGTCCTGAGGCTTAGCAAACGCATCGCATGGCAATATGAATTCAGGGAGGATCCCTGAGGGAGGCTGAGTGTGCTGGTCCATGCACTCAAAAAAGCAAAGGTAAGTACAGAATTAAATAAGTCACGTGTTGAAGTCCTAATCTCTAGTACCTCGGCATATGACTGTACCTAATGATAGGATCTTTAAAGAAGTTACACGGTAGCTAGCTAAATTAAAATAAAGTTATTATTGGGGTGGGACCTATCCAACCTATCCAATCTACAGCTGTGGTGGAACCTCCACAGCTCTAGACTGTGCCCAGGAAGGACTTTACAGATGCCACAAATGACCATCCAAATTTCCATGAAATGAACTGTTTTTCCTATTTGGTTGCCAATGTGAAACTACAGAACATTCTCATTTCCCCTCAAGCACAGATACTATTCCATGCTCTGTAAAAGTAAAACCCAATGTTGTCAGACACACTAACTGAAGAATTCAGGCCATATAGAAGGTATCTGTCCTGCAAATTATTTTCATATTCCCTGTGAAAGACAGGCAGGCTACCCAAATTAATAATGTAAATAAAGACAGTGTGGATCCTACTGAGGGACTTCTACAGCAGGAGCTACAGGGAGTGAAACCCAGTTCCCGACCCTGGACTGAGGTCAGAGCTGGTGCTAGGGACTTGACCCCAAGTCCTACATAAACTCACACAGCTTTTCACTTTTTGAGCCTGCCTTGTTTCCTCTAGATGGGGAAATAAAGTATCTGTTTTTTAAAGCTTTGAGCTAGCGTGCTATATGAGGAAGAGAACATGAAAAAACAAACATGCCTCAATAGAAAATTTCCCAGATTCAAATCAAAAAGATAATACCACAACATTAATCTGACATGCAAATTCAATCCCTGCATCTCCGATACCTAGCACAGTGGTTTACAGCAGGGACTCAGTTCACGTTTGAGGAATAAATAATGGCATACATATTGGATTACATGGTGATTAATAATAAATGAAAGTAAATTCCTGTAAATGACTGTAATTAGCATGTCTGTGGTTAGGTGAGGAGGGGGTGAATTACCCAGAACAGAAAGTGGCAGTGAGGCTCTTCTGAAGTCCTCTGCATCCACAGCCCTCACTAAGGTGAAGGTGGGAGGACTAAAGTGGGCCAGGATCAGCAGGTTTTAGGACAAGGTTGCATCAGTAAGAGGAAAGAGGCTGGAGTGTTTCTTTTTACTTCTTTTACAATGTCAGGGCAGTGCAATATTTAGGCAAAGAGGGTTGAAACATATGACAGATGGGCTCCCCCAAACCACCACCACCTCCGTTCAAAATCTATCAGTGTCTTCCTAATACTGATAAAGTGGAAATTTCCATTCATTCATTTAGTGCCTATGATGGGACACTATGCTATGTGTTGGGGAAACACAAGTTAATAAAATATATTCTCTACCATTGAAGAAGATAAATGCCCCACAGGCAGCTGCAGTACCGTGGGCGATATATGGTAATGGGGTGGTACAAAGGGCTTCCAGAGCAGAGACAGAGAGGAACACGTGGCTGCGGGGTGAATGATGGAGTTATAATAACTTAGCTTTTGAACTGGACCAAGTGGGGCACCAGAGAAAGGAAGTGGGTTCTACCTAGATGGAGGAGCAGAGAAACAGTAGGCACAGAGGGTGATGGTTTTGATTAGGATAAAGTGAGGAGGTGTGCTGGCTGATAAGGCTGTGGGAAGGAAAGAAAAAATTTTAAGAATGAAAGCTTTTGCAGATAGGTGCCTCTGGAGTCACCCACAGGAGATGCTGTGCAGCCGGGGTGAGGCAAAAGGACTCTGGGAGAACAGTGGCTGATAAGTAGCTTCACTGGGGGCTCCTCAAGGGGTAATGGGAGAACCCCAAAGACATACTTGATTTTTTCCTTTACCCTTTCACATAAATCATGTAAAAGCTATTCTTGAAACCTATTCCTAGGACCCAACATTTGTTCTCAAGCCCTGCCTAATCTCCTGCTTAGAAGGGGCAGGTGAGCAGAGAAAGGACCCCCCAGAAGCACTGAGCTAGCTTTCTGAAGATGTGGGGGCATGTTGGGGGAGGGTAAACTCAGAACTCACCAAAAGCAGTACAGTACAGGAGGGCATCTAAGAAGAGGCTACTGTTCCCAGAGTCATTAACTCTCTTCCAAAAGCACCTCCAGGGGTGCCAGGGTCTTCGGTGTGTGTCATTTGTTAAGAGCTGGAGATTTCTAGCCAGGAGCTCATGCCTGTTATCCCAGCTACTCAGGAGTCTGAGGCAAGAGGATTGCTTGAGCCCGGGAGTTTAAAACCAGCCTGGACAATATAGCAAGACCCCAGTTTTGAAGGAAACAAAAAGAGGAGATTTCTCATCCCCCACCACCCAACAGCAGCCTACTCCCTGCTTCCACCTGCCTACAGAATTGAAGGAAGATCAATCTGAGGCTAGTACGCCTTACCCTGGAGTAATCAAGCTTGGAAAAACACGTCTACTACTCCATGTGGGACTCCAAATGGCATCTATTTTAAAGTTTCAGCACAATTTAGATGTGCTATTAAAAGTAATTAAAATAAATCTTTTACTAGCAATTTACCTAAATTATGCATACAATGTCTCTCAGTAGGTACCTTTTGAAACTAAAGTTTAGCTAGAAATCAAACAATCCCCGAGGAATTTAATTTAAGTAACAAAGTTTGGCTGCAAACTCCAAATCTCTCTATGTCAAGCAAGGCAGCAGAGCTAACTCAATGGGGAAGTCCAGCCAGGGATGGAGTCAGGCAGGCTGAGTGCTACATAAGGGACTCTGCAGGGACAGAGTCAGATAGGACCAATCCCACAATCACAGCAGCAACCGCTAACATTTACTGACCATTCCGGTCAGTCGGCACCACCACACTAAGCGTGTTATGTACTTTCTTTTTCAGTCTTTTTTGTAGTAGACAAAAAACTACACAAAATAATAAACCAACACCCATGTATCCACCAGCCAAAATTAACAAATGTCACCTTGTCATAGTTGCTTCAGAATATTTTATTTAAAAATTTATGGATGAAGTAATTTACATTCCCCAAATTCCACTTCCCTTTCTGTTTCTCCTCGAAGATAGTCACTAAGTCATGAATGTGGTACATGTCCAGTTATATTTCCCCACATTTATATACACCCGTAAATACCATAGGGTACCATCTTAGGTTTTTGTTTTATTTTCTAAAATCTTCTCCTATCAACTCAACTCTATCACTTCAAAGTCTATCGCTGTTGATTAATAAATTCCATTGCATCAATCCACTTTGAATACACTATTAAGTTTACTCATTTATTTTATTATGTGATGCCTTCTTGCCCATTAGAAAGTAATGGGGATTTTTTTGTTTTATTCAACACTGTGGAAGTAGTGTGACATATTCATAATCTTGGTCCACTCCTGTGCATGACTTATTCATGTCCTTTGCTTATTTTCCTATTTGATTATTTTTTTTTGTTCTTAATAACGTGTGGAAGCTTTGGTCTGCCGTATATGCAACCCCTTTACCAAGATGTGTTTTACCTACACATTTGTTTTTGGTATTAAAATTTTCAGGAGATTTTTAATTGCTGGTATTCCAAACCATTAGTTTTTTCCTTTACCATTGTCATAAAGATACCCTATTGTATCTATATTGATCTATCATCTACCTTATAACATACTTTCTACATGTTATAAAGTTATAAAGTTTCCTTTTTAACATTTGGTCTCTTTAAATTGTTACTATAGATGGTGTAAGGTAGTGACCTAATTTTATTTTTTAACAAAACAAAAATAATAAAGAGTCCATTCTTTCAGCATCGATTGGCAATCCCCCCTCGACCACTGTTACACCCAGATTTCACCCATGCATAGGTAACTTCTCAAGCTACCTACTCTTTTTCTTTGATCTATTTGTCTATCCCTGTGCTAACTCCAAATTCCAAGCTGTGACATGCAGTAAAGCTGTTTTTCAAATCAACATAGAGGTAATTCCATTTTTTTCCCCTTTTGCTTGTTTACTTGTTTGTTTCAGAATTGTCTGGCTATTCTGACAGTTTTATGTTTCCATGAGTTTTAGAATCTGTCAAGTGTTTCTGACATTCCCATCATGATTCCTGGCATTTTGTTAGAATTCTGGTGAATTTATAAGTTGATTATATAAGACTACACAACTTTAAAATATTAAAACACCCACTATGTAAATTTAAATAAGCACAGTATTATCTCACTCATTACTTGTGACTTTATTGTCTCTCAAAAATATTTATATTTTCACCCTAATCGTTTTGAAGATTTTTCTTATACTTTTTCCTAAGTATCACATAGTTTAAGTTGATCCTATGAAAAGTATTTTTTCTATTACACTTCTAATGAACTAGTTCTAGTATGTAAAGAAGAAGAAAAATAATATTACCAACTCTTGAATTTACCCCGATTTTATCGCTTATTAACTGTGTCTCTGTGGGCAAGCTCTTTAATCTCTCTGGGCCTAAGTTTTCTCAGATTTCAAATGGGAACGATAACATGGCTACCTCATGATGTTGGCTGGGAGAGATAAGTTAACACATGCAAAGTGCCTGACACATAGTAATTAAATGTAAATGTTAGCTTTTATTATTATAAGAGTGCTATTAATTTGAGTCAATTGATTTTGCATGTAACAGCCTTGCAAACTTATAAATTATCTTGGATTTTCTTTTTAATAATCACATACTCTACAAGTAAAAACAAATTTATTTTCTTCCTTCTTCCTTATAAATGTTTCTTTCTTGCCCTACTATATTATGCAAGACTAACAGTATCATAATAAATGGAGCAGAAAATAGCAAGATATAGCATATTAGAATGCAGATATGCTGTAAATTTTCATTTTTAATATTTATTTTTGCCATAGTTTTATGTGAACTACTTTTTAACATATGAAGGAAGGTCATTACATTCCCAGTTTGGGGTGAGTTTTTATTATTAATAGGTCTTAATGAAGACATTTTCCTTAATTTAATCCCTACATTGTAGTTTACACTGAACAACATTTAGCAATAATATACATTGGGTAAGAAAGAGTTCAGCAAACTATAGCCTCCACCCAAAAAAAAAAAAAAAAAAATTTATTGGCACACAGCCACACCCTTTACATAACATTTTATCCATAGTTGCTCTCAAGCTACAAGGACAGAGTTGAGTAATTGGCACAGAGACGACATGGCTCACAGGGCCTAAAATATGTCCTTTGGCCCTTTATAGGAAAAGTTTGCCCAGCCTGATGCACACCATATAAAACAGCTTCTGCTGGAATTTTCACCCTGTCTGGAGGGGTTGAAGAATAGGCAGAGAAGTAGGCCAAGGAGGTTTCTTAAAGGTATCTTTTATAACTTCTAATCTCTGCTCTTTCTATTTTCTCTCATGTTTATGTTTCTTTCTCTTCTCTCTTCTTCATTTCTTTTCTCCCTCTTCTCTTATTGCTTTATTCCCTTACCATTCTATACTTTTAAAAAGCAGGGCCAAGTCTTTCTCTGTTTAAATAAACTAGCCAGTGTTTTGTTTTTCCCTATCTTGTAATAGTCGGTATATTTATCTGGGTGCTATACTAAATCACTGCATTCAAAATTCATTTGCTCAACAAATACCTATTGAACACTATTTTCTAGGCACTGTCCTAGGTGCTTGAAATGTATTAGTAAACTGCCCTCCTGGAGCTTACGATTTAGTGGAGGGAGGCAAACAGTAAAAATAGAGCAAACAGCAAGTGATAGAAAAAGAACACAGAGGAGAAGATGTGGGGGGAGAGCACAGTTTTGTAAAGGGCACTCAGCAGGCTTCTTTGAGAATTTGCCATCTGAACAAAGATATGAAGCATGAAGAAGGTAAAGGAATGGACCTCGAGGCCCAGAACAGGAGCTGGGGGCATCCAGGGAATGGCAAGGAGGCCAGCGTGGCTGGGCAGATGAAGCAGAGAGAACAGAGGTCTTACCTGTTCTGTTCTGAACAGAAGAGATTGTGGGGCTTTGCTCTGACCAAAACAAAGATCCACTGAGCGTTCTGAGCAGAGGAGTAAAGTGACCTGGCAGGATTTTTAAGGTTCACTCCAGCTACTGTGGTGAGGACAGGTTGTAGAAACCACAAGTTTATTTGGGAAGCCATTACAATACTGAGGGAGAGTTCATGTCATTTAATCTCCTGGAAGCTGGATCAGATCACTACCATTGCACCTTTCTTCCAGGTGACGAAACTAAGACTAGAAAAGTTTAAATAACTCACCAGATCACATGGCTAACATAAAGTAGAGCTGGTTTCATACCTAGCATCTGTCCAGGATCAAAGGGCAATGTCTGGAGTCAGACTAATTTGGATTTCACCTTGGGAAAATGCTTCATAAATAATTTTATTTAACAAAGGATATTATCACTATTTGTAAGTTTCATGATTTTAGATTTATTATATGTATTTTAAATTGCATAGATTTTTAGATAAATCATATTTATTAATACAAGCTAGTAGGATGCTATAGCCACAGACTTCTGGATTTTGTTCTTGAATCACTTACACAAGAAAATTTTAAACTTAAATTTCCAAATATTAGATTTGCTTCAAATAAATCGTGGACCTGGGAATTTATTTATTCTGGCCCCAGGAACTACGCATTCACATTATATTCCCATTCTCCTATAGAGTCTCAGATTGTGTGAGAGGCAGATGCTTCACCACATGAAAGTCTTCTTTTTTAAAACTGCTGACCGATAGATAGATCAAGAAAAACTATTCCTTTCTCTTCTCTCCCGTTCCCTCGCAATATTACTAGTAAGAATGATAGGATATGCAGAAGGATTTGCTAATGAAATGTTTCTATTTTCTCTTCAGTGACAAACTGGGTGTCTCCAGGTCAAAAAACATAAAAATAGGTCATACAAAATTCCTCCCCCAGGCACCCTAACACAGATTTATAGGTAAACGATGTTGAGAAATTTGAATATATGCATGCGGGTATATATGTAATCAACATGTAAAAATGCAGTTGAGAATGTATCTCAATATCCCACAAATACTTACTTGCATTTACTGAGTGGCCCTGGGTATAACCTTAAGCCTTGGAGATTCAGTGCTGAGTATAAAAGGGAAAGGACTCCTGTCCTCTTTAAGCTTACCACCCAGCAGGGAAACCAAACAATAAGTCCATAGTGAGAAACATTAGGAAAGCTTGTAGGAAGAGGGAAGGTGCAGAGCTGCTTCTAACACAGAGCAAAGCCACTGTGGTGTGGGGAGGATGGCCAAAGAGTCCTGCCCTGGGAAAGTGATGCCCAAGCTCCACTTGAAGGGCGGGTATAAGTCAGAAAAGAGACGAGCAAAGGGGTAGGAGAGAAAGGACTTCTCACGCAGAGAGTAGAGCCTGTGTTTGAAACAGGAGATAATCCAACACCTTGAGGGATAAAAGGGGCAGAGAGGGCTGGTGTCCCTGATGGAAAATAACAAAAGGCAGTACCACAGGTGATGCTGGAGATAGGAAGGTACCACGGAAGGTAATGCTGGAGACAGGCCAGTACTACAGAAAGTGATGCTGGAGGCAGGCAGCTTCCATGGAAAATGATGCTGGAGTCAGGCAGGTACCACAGGTGATGCTGGAGACAGGCAGGTATCACAGGTGACGCTGGAGTCAGGCAGGTACCACAGGTGATGCTGGAGACAGGCAGGTACCATGGGTGATGCTGGAGACAGGCAGGTATCACAGGTGACGCTGGAGATAGGAAGGTACCATGGGTGATGCTGGAGACAGGCAGGTACCATAAAATGTAATGCTGGAGACAGGAAGGTACCACAGGTGACGCTGGAGACAGGAAGGTACCACAGAAGGTGATGTTGGAGACAGGAAGGTACCATGGAAGGTGATTCTGGAGACAGGCAGATACTATAAAATGTGATGCTAGAAATAAGCTAATACCATGGAAGGTCATGCTGGAGACAGACAGAGACCAGATCAGGTCAGGCTTGAAGGTTTGGACTTAACTCTGAGAGCAATAAAACACCACTTAGGGAAGATTCTTAGCAGTGGAATGACATGTCTATTTCTCATTTTTTACAGGTTAGTGTGACTACTTTGTGCAGAATGGACTGCAGGGAATAAGAATGGAGAGCACTTAGAAGGCTGTCACTGTCCCCCACGCGAGAAGTGCAGTGAGGTGGACAGAGGTGAAGTGTGGGGTGGTGAGGGGCAGATTCAAGTCACTGGGGACTGACTGTGTGGAGGATGAATGAGAAGCAGGGGTGTAGGATAAGATTTAGAAATAAACATATCCTATATCAAGCACACAAAGTGAACTCGGTGTGAGTTTAAAATGGCTTGCTTTTTTTTCAGAGGCTTAAGGGACCTGCCCCCCCCCCCCCCCCACACACACACACACACACACACACACGCAGAGTTGGCTTGCCTGGAGTTAAAAATTCCACAAGCCCATTCTCTGAAGCTGTGAGCCCCGTGAAGCCTGAGATCAAAGGGCATGCCGGCCTTCCTCAGAGATACAGGCCAGAGGGTTGACGTACGTTAACAACATATTGTCAGAGGTCTATAGGTGCTCTGCCCTGAGGAAAGACACAGTTGTTACTTCATTCTGAGTAAAATGAGTGAACACTTGAAGATACTCTTCCATTAACTCTGTTCCCCTGTGGCTACTTTCTTCTTTGTGATCTTTATTTAGATACCTGCCCAGAGATGAGTCAATGTCTAGAAGAAGATGTTTACGGCAAAAGTGATTATGTTGATATGGTAACAGGATATTTCCTTTCAAATTAATTTCAGACAGGTAAAATGAGGTAATGGTGAAACTAATAGATAATAGATTAAGTGTGTACGTGACTAGAAAGGTATAAAATCAAAACCCTGAATAAAGAATTTTGCCACACGCCATCCCATCCCGTGTAGTCTGTTTCTTGACTTAATAACTACAGGAGCAAGCTTACATCCACAGCAAAGCTGCTGTTCGTTCGCATCTCCGGTCATGCAACACAGGGGCGATGAGGAGCCTTCACTCTCTGACATGGGAGAGTGGAGGTACAAAGGCCACTCACTAGAGGGGCGGGGGAGGCGCGCTGCTTTCCCACCAGGGCTGAGTCCATTTCAAGTGTGTTCCAGCGGCAGAGATAGCGTGAAGTTCCGCTCCAGCATCACATGGCAGGCAGCACCTGCCAACCTGATTTCTTGACTGCAGAAGATTTTAGTTCATGGTCTCTTTTTACTGACAGAATAAATGGAGCGTGATTTTGCAAAGGGAGAGAAACATATGCTCTTTGAGAAGGGCAGGAGGAAGAGAGAGAAAAGTTCTGAAGGTAGAGCTGTCCTGAGAACCCTGGGAACAAAAGTGGACCTCAGTACGTGCCAACCCAAGATAGGTGTGCAGCAAAGACACATTCTGATTAGTCTGCAACTTGGTTGTGGACTGGACTGATTGTAACATTACCCTTTTTGCTTTCCTTCCTTGGGAATGAGTGGTACACCTATTGGTTATACCGTAAAGATAACAGGGAAGGAAGAGAGGAATGCTTTTCTCATTTAATTGTTTTTTTAAGGTGCTCTTCCTGGTTTGTACACTCAAAAAGGAATGCAGAATTTACAACCATGAGGAAGTTATTTCTGGGCATGATTAAATAAGTGCTCCAGACTTTTCTTTCACACAAAATCTTGCAAATTAAACCTATTAGATTATAAAATCCTATCATTTCTATTTTTAAATTATATTCTAGATTATGTGCTATACTAACTACAATAAAATACTTTGCAGTAATGACAATGCACTTGAATAATAGGTTGAAACCCATAATTCAATTCCTAGATACCCTACCTAGTGGCTCTCAGAAGTCCTCACGTGGGATTTCATTAGAAGGCAGATACTCGGGGCCCACTCTGGACATACTGGATCAGTCATTCAGCAGGTGGGGCTTAGCCACCTTTTTAAAAAGCACTTTAGGTAATACTGGTGCATGTTAAGCTTGAAAATTACTGCGTCAGAACAGAACTTTTTCACACCAGGCAAAAAGAGAAAAATGATGATATTTGTACAATCCTCCATGTTAAGTAGGTAAGCCTTCCAGAGGCCTGAAGCTACACTGCCCCCAGCTCTGTTCCCTAGCACTTTCCCGCATAGCTCACTATAACCCTTTCATTGACCACCAGTGGAGAGGCTCTGACCTGGAGAAACTCACACCAGTGCAAAATAAAATATATATATATATGAATGTTTACTGTGGCATTGTTTCCAATGATAAAAATTGCCTTAATTAATACCAATCAAGAGATCAGAACAAATTGTGGTATATTTATGCATTAAAATACCATTTCATAGTTAAAATGAATAAATTGAAGTTACGTGTTTCAGCACAGAGAAATCTCAAAAGCATCCTCTTGAGCAAAAAATGCAGGTTCTAGGAGTGTGTACAGTTGGATGTTGATACGATGTTTGTAACATGCTGAACAACACTGGGTATTGTGTGTGGTGTGCCTACATGTAGCAAAGTCATAGAGACATCCATAGGATGATAAACAGTTATCACGAATAGTTAACTCTGGAGAAAGGGGACAAAAGGGAGATCAGGGATACATATTAATGAGGCTTCATCAATTTTATTTTTTTAAAAATATAAAGAAAATATAGCAATAGCTTAATATTTGACCCAGGGACAAAGGGAATGGGTTCACATGTTTCTTTCATTACTTCCACCATTTTCTGTATAAATGTTTCATTAAAATTTTTGGTAAGAAAGAAAATCAACTGGAATCTTCTATCCAATTACCTGAGTTGCAAGCTCAATTCTGATAGTAGCTCTTTGGTGTTGAGCCGATTATTTTCTCTATCTGGACCTCAGTTTCCTTATTTGCAAAATAGAGGAGGTTGAGCTCAGGAGACCTCTGAAGTTCTCGTCCTTTGCACCCTTGACTATCTGTTTTGGCCCTCAAATAGAAAAATACCCAGCCCCTTCCCTTTTTCCTTTATATGTAGGCTACAGCCTTCTCAGTAGCTGTTCCTCATCCAGCTGTCCACCCTAATATGCTTGGCCTCCTCATTTATAACAGCCTTGGCAAATGAGATGAGAACTAATAACATATCACAAAGCAGGAACAATAGAATCTGTGTTCTAACATATATTTTAAGGCAAAAAATATTGAAAAAAAAAAAAAAAGAAAAGTTTGGCGCATCAACAAACTGTGTGGGATTTAGAAAATGACCTTAAATTTACCAGCAACCTTTTCTTAAAGGAGAATCATTGTCTTAGCAATGGAATTCACTAAGTGGAAGAGAATTTCAAGTCAACATCACAGCAATATTCACTGCTTTATTTCTATTCATTGGATGTCACCTCTATCTCCTGTCCTCCACCCCAGCATCAGATATGATTCAACACAACTAACTCACTGACTTATTCCATGAGGGAAAGCATACCTTCTAATTTCTAAAAATTGATTCTTCTGATCTTCCCTCAAGTTATGCCTTACAAGGAAAATTTCCTTTCTAAGTAGGTTGGTATGTAGATTCTGTCTTTGAATGTGGTCATTTTGATAACATGAACATCATAATATTGATGAATTATGCCTACAAAGGGTGACCAACTTTGGCTTATTTATTATTTACTACAAAAGATTTCAAATGCACAAAAAGCATGGAACTTTCCACCTTGCATGTTATGATCCCATACAACAAGTTTGAGGGTTTTAGGCTCTTTTTTAAGCATTTGGTCAGTATAATATGGTAGCAAACATGTATAATATCTGTTTGTAGCTCTAAGATGTACTAACCAAGTGGTTTTAAGAAATGGCTTCAATTTCCTAACTTACAATATCTATAAATTGGTCCCTCCCATCCCTGAAATTCTTTGTTTTGTACAATGGTCAAATAAATAAATTGTTCTGGGTTTGTGGCCAGTCTCGATCTGAGTTCTCAACTCTGTAGGCTGAAAAAATGATAAATTTATTAATGAGATACAAGCTAGAGTCAATGTAGTGTGTACATGTGTGTATACTTACACTGATCATTCATATATATATATACACATATATATTATATATATATATTTCATTTAACAGAAGGAAAACTATGCACATTGCTTCTTAGTTACATATCAATGCAAAAAAATTCCCAGTATTGGGCACCTAACAGCATTAGATTAATGCTTGCTGAATTAATTAATGGAATTAATTATTAAATTCATATTATGTAACAGAATAAGCTGGGTACTGAAGACAATTTCTCATTTAATCCTTACAGTAATTCTGAGAGGTAGATATTTCCTACCTGGTGCAGGATCTCAGGACTATTAAGTGCCAATCAGGATGCTAAGTCTGCCTCTGCCCATCTCAATGGCAGTATTAACACCCAGAAGACAGATACATGCTTTGTAAATGAACACTTTAAGTGCTTCACCCTTGTAGATCTCTCTAACAACTTCTACCCTCCATTCAGCATTGACCTACAACTTTGTACTTCTTAAGTACTCTCCTGACATTTTCTATTATTCACTAAAATGATGATGTGCCTCTCTAATGATTAGAAAACTGACTCAAAACTAAAATAATGAGAGTCTAGAATGAGAATTACTCAGTGGGATCCATCCATATCTTATTCTCATTTGGATAAATACAGCTGGCTTTTTTACTGTGGGTGACTGACTTTGGAAATTATCTGTGGTACCTATTTTATCTTCACCAAACTTCTTAATATATTGTGTTATGTACATCAGCGTCATAACTTTCTTGAAGGGGAGTAGAAGTGTGTTTGATAAGAAAATGCAATGAATAAAGTGCACTGGAATACAGAAAAACATCTGTGACGGGAAAGATGGAGACATGCAGACTGGCCACCAGCACAAGTAGTAGCTAGTTGAGGAGCTGTACCCCAAAGGCTAGTGATTAAAAACCTCAGCCTGGACAAAGAATTGTGCCACAGGATTCCATTCTTGATGTTTTCCTGTTCCCAGATGTTATCAGTGGCTATCAGTGGCTCAGACAAATAGACAGCAAGGTCCCAAAAATGTGAAGACAGCCTATAGGTTGTATAAACAAAAATAGATTTGACAGGGTAAAGAAGCAGGTCAGGATGAACAAACTGATATTTATTTATTTATTTATTTATTTATTTATTTATTTGCAGTTTTTGGCCAGGGCTGGGTTTGAACCAGCCACCTCCGGCATATGAGCCACAGACACCACCCCAAACTGACATTTAATAGAGAATTCTGAGACCCCAAAAACAAATTGCCCAATTATAATTAAAAAAAAAAAAAAATGGTTTGGCAGCTACCCAGAAAGAGTCATGGAAACTCTGGTTGACAATGAATTCAATATGAACCAATAATTCACTATGATACCCACAAGCTAGCTCCACATTTAGGTACAATGATAGAAATAATTTGGTAGATAATATAATAATATAGTATTTTCTAATTTCTGTAACAGTAGAAATTAGCAAAATATCCCAAAGAAGTGAGGCCATAGGCCTGTTCTTCTTGGCATTGGTAGTTTAGCTCCATATACTGAGGGGTTTTGGTTCTGAACTTTAAAGAAATAGACAAACTAGACATTCAATTCCTCACTCCAACAGGGTAAAAAAATGCTAATTTGCCTATGGAAAAATGAATCTTTAACAAATGATGTTTTTAGTCAGGAAGATGAAAAAATAAAGAAGGACTTGACAGCTATCTTCAAATTTTTTTTAAAGTGCTTTGTGGAATAAAAATAGTCTTATGCTGAAAGATCCAACAAGATCAAATGAAGATCAACAGGTTCAAAGAAAGCAGACTGCGACCTGGCATATTAAAGAATGTGTGGTGTGGGCTTCGGAAGTGTGAGGTTCCCCATGTTGGGCAATGGGACAATCGGCTGAACAACTGGTTAGGAGAATGTTATTTAGGAAACCAAGGCACCAGTAGGAGTCTCATCTAAATTAATTTTGAAGTCTCTTACAAACCTGAAGGAAAAAATGCATAATCTACAAGTTGCCTAAAGACTCATGTTGCTAATGATCTCAGCAAGATAAGGTTTGCAATTCAATCTACTACCTACCCACCCCTAAATATATATACCCAAACACACATGTGTATTGTCATGGTGGAAGAAACACCAAAATCTCAATTCTACTATTTGAAATTTGTAATCATTGAGAATGGAATAGTCAAAGTTTGCTATCTGTACGGGGAAAAAAATGTATATAAAAAAATTGTTAGTGTAAACAAGATTCTGAGAGGAAGCTTGCCCTTACATCTAAAGTCAAGAAAACACACTATTAAAAATAATTAGCTTCTGATTCTGTACAAATAAATGTTCCCAATTTCTTAATGATTTATTCTTTACTTCAGATCACGTAGGACTGAACATTTATAAGCATTTGTTAGTAGCACTTATTCTGAACACTGTACAAACTTGAAAATAATAGGTTTGTTTTTATTTTTAATTTAAAGATTCAGCTTTTGTTTCAACCAGGTATTCCCCAAGTTTAAATTGTGTCTCATTAATTCAAGTTATTTATAGAGGGTTTTTTTGTTTGCTTTCTAATTTTTAATCATTACAGGTATATACTCATTATACATATTTATGGGGTACATGTCATATAAATCAGGGGTATCCATTCCCTCAAGAATTTATCACTACTTTATGTTAGGAACATCTCAACTGCACTCTTACAGTTATTTTTAAGTCTACAATAAATTATTGTTAACTAAGGGATTACTGTGCTACCAAACACTAGCTCTTATTCTTTCTAACTGAACCTTTGTGCCATCAACCCTATTCTCCTTATCCCCTGTGGTATAAATGGTTCATTTCAGACAGGCAGAAGGAAATTTTCAGCATGAAGGGGAGATATGACTTGCTCTTTATTCAGCTCCAGTGGCTGGTGAGCTAAGGTACATGGGAGGTCCACCCTTATGCAGGTCCTGGAGGCCAGGAAGCTGGGCTACATGCAAAGTCCCCAATTTACAATCAGTGTTCCGCACAAGGGGAAAGTTCTGCACAGCTTTATACCCAGAGAAACAAAAGCAGCAACATGCCCAACAGCTACAACCTAAGCATCATTGTGTGCAGTCATGGTTATCTAAAAGCACAAGGAGCCTTCTATCCCGTGCCACCCACCTAGGGATACGGACGAGACAGCCCAGACATCCTTATCTCATCCCAAACCCAAGGCCATGGGGAGGAAGCCCAAACATCTTGGTCTGTCCCTACACCCCTCCTTCCCTTTACCATCCCCAGCCTCTGGTAACCATCACTCTACCCTCCATCTCCATGAGAAAAAAAATAAATAAATAAATAAAAATTTTGTTTTGTTTTTCTTTTAGCTCACCCATATTAGTGAGAATTTGTGACATCTGTCTTTCTGTGCCTGGCTTATTACACTTAACATAACTCCTCCAGTTTAAGAGACTTTTTTGATAATATGTTGCTTTGAGTTCTTATTGAGTACAGATAAGCAAGAAATGACCATAGATCATTACCATGCAAAACAAAGTAACTATCATCTAGATACAAGGGTGCCCAAGCAGTCCTTGCAAAATCAGGATGCTCAGGATGCGGCTTTCGGACTACAGGTTGGACAACCCTGAGAGACAGACAAAAGGAAGTATTATAAGTAGTCCACAACTTACGTAAAAGAATCCAGCCAGACTGGAGCTCACATACAAACTGGCCATAAAGTATGTAAACACATAGGCTCCAATGCTGGAAAGACATGATGTGCAGATCTATGTGGGGGGACATCCCATGCAGCTACACTGGGTGCTGTGCTCAGAAAGCTGTATGCTCGGTTTAATGTTCTACTGTCAATGTCTAGAAACTCTTAACAGTTTTTGAAAACTGGGTCCCGCAGATTATGTAGCTGGTCCTGGACACTGGCACATAATGATGACTGAGATACAAAGGCAAGCAAGAGAAATGCATACACACTGGCAAAATCTAAAAATAGCCCCATTTATTAATGAGCAACCACACCCTGTAATCAAGATACAATCTGTTGGTTAAAGTTATAAAGAATTACTTTGCTTGTTGAATGTGTAAACCAGAGATAATTCACAAATTTACTAATTGTTTTTCTCTGCTACAGATGTGAGCTGTCAACCAGGGGAACTTGAGTATTCAAAAGTAATCAGCCACTATTTCAAACTCCATCAAAAAGTCATGTATCATTTTCAGTGGACATGAAATTCTGGTACATTTTTACTGGAGTTACAGAGGAGTGATGAAGCAAAAGAGAATTTTAAAACAACAAAGCAATCGTTTCACTTCACCATGGAAAATTAAAAACAATGATGAACCCTTCTGGCACTTGAGAGTTTTTCAGTATTCTCTGAATTGTAAACTGACATAAGGACATATTAATGAGGTAATTTTGAACTCCTGCTCAAGTTATATTCTCCCTAACGTGGATTATAAAGTGCCTTTCACACATGTGAAACATACACCTTTGTTCACACATTTACAGGACAGGAGTTACCAAAACTCTAAATACCACAAATGAAATCTTGTTATAGCACTGCCTTCTGTGTGACAGCATCTAATTCATTTCTGCTAAGTCTCAAAATGAAGCGATCAGGGGGGAAAAAAGGCAAGATGAAGCATCAAATATGAAACCCATCTTGGTTCTAACTTAACAAATTTTTCCCCATTTAATTTTGATATCACAAATAGAGTCTACATAGCTTTGGAGAAGGTATTTAACTGTACCCTTGATTCCTATAACAGCATTTGTCACAAAGAGTACAAGGGACATTTTAAAACAATATACATTTTGTCCACACAATATCCCTGTAAAAATCAGGGAAAAAAAATACTTTATTCTCATTTTAACAATAGCAGAACTAAGACACAAAGGAGATATACGGTTTTCCCAGAATTACACACACACTCATGCACATACACACAAAGTAAACCATATTTGAAAATCATTTCTCCTTTTTAACATTTTCATATTATTAAAATCTCAGTGCAAGATTATTATTATAAAATGTAGACCTACAAAAGATATTAGTTACAATGTAATTTCAATTATAAATCATTTTACCTGGAGCTCTATGAGCTACTAAATAATTTTTAACAAATATGCAAATTAAAAGTAGATTATATTTTCCAAATTTCATTGCGAAATTATATTTAAATTTAGCACAAGCTCATATTCTACAGACAAAATAAAACTAATATAGGGGCAAACTGTGATAGAAGCAGTCTATTAAATGAAATTATATTTTGATTTCTACCCCTTCCTTGTGAGAAAAAAAGGTTACAATTTCCAGAAGGAGCCACAGACAAATTCTTTAAAAGGCCATCATTCATGCAATGAAACATTTGCTAACCTATAATTTACAATTCATCTGGCTCTCTACCTTAAATCTCAAGTCCTTTATTAAATAATTGTAGGTTGGTTGCTCAATTGTAAAGCCTCCTGGAAACTCGTCTTAACTGGCGTTGTGACGTCTTACGTCATGATGTTGCGTCACCACGTGATGACGCTGTGCCATCACAACACATCATCGCATATTGACACAATGTCATGGCATAATATCATCAAATTAAATTCATCGGCATTCCCCAGCCTGGCCCCAGGAAGGGCAAGAGAGATTATAAGTTTCTTTTTGTTCTTATCAACACTCCTGGTTGGTAGGAGAGAACAGCAACTGGATAAATCATTTCTGGGTCTCCTAAAACTTCCTAAATCTCAAATTAGGAGAATTTGAAGGTTTCAAGGAAGAGTTCAAGGGAATAGTTTTCATAACTTGCTAATTGCTTTGCCCCATGATTAAAACAACTGACTCCTTTTTTAAAGATAAATATTTACACATGTAATTACTCCTTTTTTTTTGTTTTTCAGGGACAAAAATAGGACAGTATTTTGGTGAAAAGAAGCAATCCTTTTCGTCCTCATTTCTTGCCCTCATCATCCACATTTTTCCAGTTCTTTTCCTTCACCCCAGCATCCCTCTTCCATAACATGCTGAAATACCAAGTGACATAGAACAGAAGGCAGATGCACTGGGTAGTTTTGCCCTAAAGACTCTTACATAAGGTTAGGGTGAGGGCGTTGAAGGCTGTGATAAAGAGTCTTTCCTGTCACAGCTGTGGTGACAGAGTCTTCCATGTTAGCAATCATGTTTATACATGGTCATTTGGGTGAGACAATTATCTGAACGTTATCTGAATTAACTTATAAATTCTTCCAAAAAGATAACTTACCAGTTCATTAAACATAATGGGTGCTCTGTGCCTATTGTCAATGTGTGATTTCTCTTTCATTAATTCAGTAGCTATGTGCCAGACTCAGTTCTAGGTACAAGGACTCAGATCAAACAGAAGAAACAGTGTCACCTTGAGGAGCACACAGCATAAAGGGAGATAGGTGAGCAACAGATTTCAAAACAATCTGCTAAGATCTCTAATGATGGCAAGACAAAGTGTTCTGAGAACTTGGAAAATGAAAGGCTAACCCAAGGCCGCCAAGAAGATCCTGTAAGGAAGATAACATGTTTTTGTATCTTGAAAAATGAGTAGGCAAAGGAGAAAATAATTTCATATTCAAATGCAAAAACCTGGACTTTGAGGGAGACCTCAAAGTTTTAGACTAACTTCATCATTTTGTAGATGTTTTCTCAAAATGATCTGTTCATATAAATATCCCTCTGCTATTTTGAGGGACATTGACTCATACATTCATATTACCATAATTTTTCATTATAATTTCAAACAGCCTCTCCATGACTCTTAATCACACTATATCAATGCAGTTTTGGAGGTATGTTTTAGGAGGGCTTTCTATCCATAAAGTTAAATATTCTCCTTCTCCGTAACTCCATAATCAAATAAAAATTGGAAATCAAAGCCATTTGTGTTTTCTTGAAAGAACTGACTAGCCACAAAAATCTTAGTGACTTCTAGTATGCACCTAAGGATGGATTAGAACAAATCCCTACTGATGATACCTTTAAAAGGTATGTACTGAAGAATATATATATATATTTAATATACTGTGAAAGAAATGCTTCAGCCCAGTCAGTGGGAAGTGCTTATGTATTCCGATATGCAGCCCCACAAGAAAGCCACTGGTATACTACTACCATAATCCTCCAGAGGCATTAAAAAGTAGACTTGACAAGAGAATAAGAACTCCAGGGGATTTCAGCCCCCAAAGACTTGTCTTCATCTTTCTGAGAATTACATGATATTGAGAAACAAGTTTTCAAACAAATTTCTCAAATGTCATTTCTAAGCTAGATGTACACATATCCATTTGGAAATCAGGTAAGCAATTATTTGAAACTTGATGAAATCCATAGCTTTTAAGCTCATCCATATATATATACATATTTATTAATGTATCTATTATATTTTCTAAAATGATGAAAAGCAGAATATTAGCATCTAGATCTGTGATGCTGGAAAAAGAGGACAGAGGAATTTCCAAATAACAATTATTTTCCACATATAGAGTATATAAAATGTTATCATGAACAGGACAGTAAAGAAAAGGATGAAATAAGAAATTTTCTTGAATAAATTTTAGAAAATAGAATACCGAGAATATAGGGTTAAAGGACTACAAAAGATAGGAACCCAGTGGTATAACAGTAGGCTATGGAGTTTGTGAACTTCTTAAGGTTTATTTCTTTAAGAATTATGTATGTTTTTAAATTTAAAATTCAGAAGAAAAACAAGAATAGTAACATCAGAAATGCTCAGATTTTACTCATTTATTCAGCTATATATTAATGTACTTTTCATCCAGACAGAATTCAGTTTATGTAACAGATGCATGTGGCAAAAAACTTTAACTGAATTTTTATCTTTCAGAGTATCTTTTGTAGTAGAATAATCACCCAGAATTTTCCTGTTTTATAAGTTCAGGGTTCCACATATTGGCTTTCTCAAATAGGGCCTCCTTTGTGCAAATCTGCCCAATTACAGAGTGACAGGGTAGGCCTGGGAGTAGGGGTAAGACGTGCTCTCATGGAACTTGTGAGCCTCCATGTTCCACTCATTTAGTACATCAGAGACAGATACAACAAACACCAGTGTTTATTCTTTCTACCCACATATCTTTTCTTTTTTTTTTTTATTATAGATAAAAATATGCACCATAGATGTGGCCTGACCCATTACCCTCCCTTCACCCAAACCTCCCCCCTCCCTTCCCCTTCCTTGGCCCTTTCCCCATAGTCTTGTGCTATTGTTGGGCTGTAGCCTTCATGTGAAAGCTATAGTTTAGCTTCATAGTAGGGCTGAGTACATTGGATACTTTTTCTTCCATTCCTGGGATACTTTGCTAAGGAGAATATGTCCCAGCTCCATCCATGTAAACATGAAAGAGG
>CAUYPK010102128.1:0-65719 GCA_963574355.1 Loris lydekkerianus | reverse complement strand
TAATCCACCATGCAGCCTCTCCATATCCTGTCTTAGGTTGTCCCCACTTTGGGAATCTTACCCGTCATTGGTGCTATGGAGGGCGGTGAAGAATAATAGTTAGATTCTTGGTTAATGAGCTGGTGATGTTGGACCTCGACTTGATTTAACTGCCTCTAACCTTTGTTTGGGATACAGGGCCCAAAGGTGAAGGGTGAATAGGGGTAGCATGGGAAGAAGGTAGGGTGAAAAAACATGTAGGCCCGTCCAAAGAGGATTTTCTAGAATTTTTTTTCTTCTCTTTTCTAGAACTTCTTGGAGTGTTATGATCTTGTTTTGCACAATCTCAAATCTGTTGGCATAAAAGTAGCACTTCTCCTGTAAAAAATAAACAGATGCCTCCCTTTTTCCAGCCAAAATCATCTTGTTTAGCATTTACAACACTGACTATTTTGCTGGCCTCCAATGAATAATTATTCTAGTAACTGACACTCATGGTGTGTGGTATTTAGAGTGAGCTTTAACTCCAGGTTTTTGGCTGATGCAAACTTTCCAAATCAAGTATTTTGCCAGAATTGACAGATCCCCTTTCCCATGTAGCAGATGTTTACAGGGGATGGATGGCTTCCTGCCCCCTCCCCATCCCAACAGATCTCTTCTGCCAGGCCAGTGGTTCCTCAGCCACTTCCCTTTCTTCTCCCCACCTTCCACCTCCAGGGGTAAGCTTCCCCCTGTCCACATGGGTTGTGGCAACCATGGTGTCTTTTACTGTACCTAAACTCAAGGAATTCTTTTCTGAGAAGTCCTGGCTGGCTTGCTAAGACAAGGGCAACCTCCAGAGACTTCTCTTAAAAAGATTCAGTTTGTCCATTTATGTTTCTGAACAGCCCTTGCACATGTTAAAAGTTTCTCTGTGCAAACCTATGTCAGAGAATGTTTTGTTAGGCTTCAAGACTGTATTTTTTGGCCAGAGGAAAAGTATTGTTCATATGCCATATAGTCTGAAATCTGAGATAATCTTTGTGTGATCAATAGCTTGTTGGTTTAGTTCACGTCTTCAACAGTGTCAACTATGATTAAATTTGCAATTCAGCTCTGCCATTTCCCCTGGGCTCCCTAAGTTGTCCCGGGTACCCTGTATCCAGAGCTGGAGGTATGGTCAGTCCCTCCTTGGCAAGAGGTTTAAAGATAACCCTGGTGTCAAGTGAGATCGGGGATGACCATGAAGGGAAGGGGAGTGTTTCCACTGTGAGCCTTGTATTGGCTTCCAGAGAGCAGGAAACAGGAGTTCTGAACAGACACTGAAAACAAAAAGCCTGCCTGTTCTTCCTGCTTCTTTGTGACCAGTGTTAGTTTCAGACTGTTTTGAGCTGGAATCCTTGGAGATATTCAGAGACGAAGTGCTTGGTACTTTCTGAGATTTTTTCCTCCTAAGATGGAGACTCATTTACAAGTGCTTTTGTTTTAAGAGCTTGACACATGAACCTCTTGGGAGGACCTTTATTACCTTCACTGATCAGGAAAATAAAGAGGCAGGCTCGGAAGCAGTCATCTGAAGGCTTAAATGGCTGATTTCTTTTTACGGAAACCAAAAGTGTTATTGCTTGATATTCTAAGCAATGGCAGGAAGCGGTCACAGTTGCCTATTAGTCTTGCTTGCATCCAGGCATCCAGTTTTGGGCCTTTGGTTACTTGGTTGCTGTTGCACAGACCCATGTGTTGGAGGCAGGGATCTTCAGGGCCCAGGAAACAGCAGAGGCCCCGGGGAACCAAGCTATTTGCCCAGGAGGGGCAAACACTAGCAGTCAAGATCAAACAGATGGATGTGGACCCTGGAACAATCCATCTAGGAGCCCAGGCTGTTGGCTGTTCCACCTTTCGTTGGTGGAACATGTCATGCAGGTGGGGTGTGTGGAGAGCTGAGTATGGACCACCAGGGCTTTTTAGCAAGTTTGGTGTTAGATTATTTAAAATTCAAAGCCTCAGTGTGAAAGTAGTCTAGAGAGAAAGAAGTTGATAATCGAAGGAAGACTTCATACACGTCAGCCTGGCATTCTAGGAAGGAGTGACAGCTTTCAGCTGTTGAAAAGTGGCAACTTACTCCCCTGATTGGATTTTTCTTTGAAAAATCACTTTAGTGTTCATTCATTTTCAGAGTTGAAGTAGAGACAATATATGGGCTTTGAGGTGATAGCGCAGCGGGGCTGGCTTCACCAGGTGGAGCTACAGACCTTCCACTTGTCTCCTCTTTGCTGTGAAACCACTTGAGCATGGTGCCCTGCGCCCGGGGATCTATTTTCAAGTGTTGCCGTGAGCCACGAACTTGAAATGAGCCGTAAGAACGGAAATACCCTGTCACTTTGCTCTCTCTGTGCAGGAGTTTGTAATTGACACGCCATGTGAAAATGCCAAGAAGATGTATATTGGAAACGCCATGCACGGGAATTATGCAGCAGTCTTTGCCCAGCTCATCATAAATGGAAGATCTCAAGGTTTGTTACTGACACAGGCGACAGGAATAATTCTCTTCACTATTACTGTTTTCCAGTGGAAACCCACTTGGCGGGGCTGTTTTTACCTTGTAGAACATTTAGTACTAACTTTATCTCCTAAATATACATGTTGATGAAATCTATTATTACATTTTGACATCACACCATTTTGTGTAGTGCATGGTTGTGGAACTGAATGAATTTGGGGGTCAGAATAATTTTATTCCATTTTAGGAAATAAAGAAAGGCTTACTCATATTTTTAGAAAGGAGAGCTTAATAATGACCACTATGCCTTCTTTAGGGCCCCACTGTTTCATCGTTCCTGTGCGGGATGAAAAGGGAACCTTGTACCCAGGAGTGACAGCTATTGATATGATGTACAAAGAAGGTGAGTCTGCAGGGAGCCCCTCTCTTGGGCTCATTCGGACTTCCCATCTGCTCCCCACCCCAGCCGGGGAGATTCTAACCGAATTCATCTCACTGAAACAGTGAATGCTGAGACTTCCCCCAGAGAAGACTCTGATTTTGAAGCTTCAGTAAGAAAGAGTCCTTTATGTGCAACTGTTAGAGAACATTGTAGGTTGCCATTTGAGAATGTGGGTTGGTCTCATCATTTTCTCCCAGCTCCTCAAATTTCCTAGTAATGAGGCAGTTTTGCCTTTTTGTCCTGAACGCTGTTCTGTCTTCTCTCCCCTTCTCAGACTGTGGGCTTTCAGAGGGCCTCTGTCGTCCTATCTTCTGGGCCCCTTGGCTGCCAGCCGGAGGCCTGTGCTCATGAGGCCCTTCAGGAATGCTAAGGATTGACTCCGTGCACTGGTTAGCTAGGGCTGCCATGCCAATAACTGGGTGGCTTCAGCAACAAAAATTTATTGCCTTACAGTTCTGGAGGTGGGAAATCCACTAAGGTATTAGTAGGGTTGGTTCTTTCAAGGGTGGTGGGAAAGCTGTGCCCCAGGACTTCTTTTGTGGCTGTAAACAGACACCTGTGCGTTCACCTGGTGTTCTCCCAGCCTGCACATCTGTCTCCACATTTCTCTGTCTTACAAGGACACTGGTGATTTAGATTAGGGCCCAAACTGATGACCTCATTTTACCTCTGTAGACTCTGTCTCCAAATAAGGTCACATACACAGTTGTAGGGGTGAGAACTTCAGCATATGAATTTGAGAGAGGTACAATTTAAGCCCTAACAGTCAGTGAGATTAGGCCATGCCTGTGGTCTCCAGTGGCCATCCTTGGCCAAAGGCAAGCCAAGCCAGAGAAGGGAGTCTGGGAGATAAGGACAAAAAGAGAGAAGAAAGAGTGGAAGAGGGGAGAAGCCCATTGTTTGGTGGAGGGGGATTGTCTCCTCCCAGCCCTAGTGTTTACTGACTATGGCTGTGGCTGCAGGTGGGTTTAGAGGGGAAGTTAAATGCATCTCCCACGGGTGATTGCGTCCCGGGCTGGGCCTGGCCCCATGAAAGTGCTTCTCATGTCAAGTGTTGCTGAGAGCAGTAGGGTAGGCTGAGCTCTCTGAAGTTGTGCCAGGCATTGAAAACTCTGGCAACAGCAGAAAGTCTGCTTTGGTGTCCTTGTAAGCCCCTAAATGCAAATGTGTCCTTGTCAAGGGGTGATATTCTAAAGAAACATTTACTAAAGACAGATTTTTTCCCCCTTAGATTAAATCTCCCTAAATGTTTGTGGACAAAGAGTAGGCCCCAGATTCTGACAGGTGTCTTTACAAATTGGGTCTGGCAGATTTCGGAACCACCCCCACTGTCCCTATGGCCATTTCCCCAGGTCTGGTGGGCATCTGCTTTCACCAGTTCACCCTGTGTGCTACAGAGGGAGCACCGGGTGGGAGGACAGATTGGAGCTGGAGGGAGCATGTCAGCTTTCATCCTTCTGTCTTTAGCTTCCCATCCTTGGAGTTGCTTAGAACTCTCCCTTCCTCAGTCACAGTTGCTGCATGGGAGGCAGGTGCCCCTGCCAGATCCCCAGAGCACGCAGGCTGCCCAGGAGGAAAAGCACATTCTTCTCCATTCTCACTAGGGAGGAACGAGCTAAGTGGGCCAAAGAAACAGGCACAGTTCATCAAAGGAAACACACAAACAACGTCCCCTCTCCCCAAATAAAAAAGCATCAACAATTCTGGAAGTAAAAAAAGGGCTTTGCATTTTAATGGAGACAGGGCTGGGAAGTAGTAGGGACTATATTTCTGATGCTTCATCGATTACCTCTTTCTGTTCTTCCTAGGTCTGCAAGGTGTGGATAATGGGATCTTAATATTTGACAAGGTTCGGATTCCCAGGGAGAACCTGCTGGACAAGTAAGTATCTCCTTCACTGGGTCAGCAGTGGACATGATCCGCCTGCTCTGCCAAGCTGGCCTGGTTTCTGGGTGGTCTTCCCCTAACCACCTCCACAAGTTTATTGACACCTAACTGGAAATAGAAAAAATTTCAAATTATTCACCGTGCTATCGCCCAGATAGAATGGTTATTACACTTCAATGTACATCTCCCTTCCATGCCAATGTGTCTAAAGAGAGAGATCTTGGGTTTTTACCAAATGAAATACACCTATGGATTCTGTGGTTTTTTTTGTTTTGAGATAGAGTCTCACTGTGTCACCCTTGGTAGAGTGCCTTGGTGTCACAGCTCACAGCAACTTCAAACTCTTGGGATTAAGCAATTCTCTTGCCTCAGCCTCCCAAGTAGCTGGGACTACAGGTGCCCACCACAATGCCCAGCTTTTTTTTTTTTTTTTTTTTTTTCATTGTTATTGTTGTTTGGCAGGCCGGGGCTGGCTTCAAACCCACCAGCCTTGTGTATGTGGTGTATAGGGCTGGTCCCCTAGCTGCTGAGCTATAGGTGCCGAGGCCGTTTTTTTAAAAAATTATTTTTATTTTTATTTATTTATTTATTTTTTTTTTTGAGGCAAGTCTCACTCTGTTGCCCCAGGCTAGAGTGCTGTGGCCTCAGCCTAGCTCACAGCAACCTGAAACTTCGGCGTTCAGGCAATTCTCCTGACTCAGTCTCCTGAGTAGCTGGGACTATAGGAACCCACCGTAATGTCTAGCTACTTTTTCTGTTTTTAGTAGAGACAGGGGCTCAGTTTGCTTAGTCTGGTCTTGAACTCCTGAGTTCAAGCGATCCTCCTGCCTTGGCATCCCAGAGTGCTGGGATTACAGGACTGTGCCACTGCTCCCAGCCCATTTTAATAGAATTATGTGTGGTAATAGATAAATAAATGATTATATATATTATATATATACAAGTTATATAATCAATCCCTTTAGATTATGTAGCTTGTATTATTGGGCAGTTAGGTTTTTTTCTATTATTATTTTGCTATTATAAGCAGATTAGTGCTAGTGCTGCCCTTGTGGGTGGCAGGAGCTAAGGCAACATCCAGGTGTGTTCTGGGGTTCATGGTGCTCTTTGCAGAAGCTAAGAAACACCAAGTTTCTTTCATTTTCTCAGCAGTGTTTCACGTATCCAATAAAAATGAGCCACAGTCATATTTAAATTGTGACAAAGCCAGCAATCAGGAGTACATAACATGCAGTCTCCTTATGGATTTTCCTCGAATGTTTTAGTCTTTTTTTGTTGCCTGCAAGTTCTTGCCAACAGATAAATGTGGTAGTAAATGCCAAAAGTTTGTATGGGAAACAAACTTAAAATGGACCAAATTCTGTTTAACTTTTTTTCTTCTTGGAATTGGAAGGAAATAAAATGGAAGCAACAAAAGCATGTTTGCATCTTTATCTTGGTGTGTGCTGAACCCCCCAGATCCCCTCAGGAGCCCCTAGTGCTTGTGAGAGCGAATGTGAAGACCGCCGATCCTCCCCTGAAGTGTCTCCACATTTCCTGGACACTTGTCAGCATCACTCCACTCTGGGAGATGGGGAATAGTGAAGGAAAGCCACAGATGGGGTTCTCCTTGTATCTCAACACCTGAATGAAATTTTGCCCAGTCTTCCACCAGAAACTGGACCATCTAGCTAAGCATGCATTCAATGCACTACAGATTGGAGATTCAGGATCAATGAGAAAAAAAAAGATAATGAGCTACCTTGTTTGTAGAAAATGTGAGGACATACATTCTTTGGTAAGCAAGATTTGATTACAACATCATTCAAGTTGCCCCTTCCTCCCAATACTATAGAATAACAGTAGCAACATAGGAGTTTTGAGACTTGTGGAGTAGCCCTACTTACGATCTCTCACTTGATAAAGAGTGGGTTAGCAAATAGATGTACAGATTCAATGCAATGCTTGTCAAAATCCCAGCTGCCTCTTTTTTTTTTTGGAGAAATTGAGAAACTGATCCCAAAATTCATATGGAAATTCAAGAGACTCAGAAAAGTCAAAACAATTTTCATGAAGAAGACCAAAGTAGGAGGAGTCGTGTGTAATTTGAAAACTTGCTACAGAGGACCAGTAATCAAGACAAAGTGGTATTTGCATAAGGATAGGTATATGGGATAGAGTGAAAAGTCTAGAAATAAGTCCTCACATATAGTCAATAAATACTCAAGTAGAGTGCCAAGACAATTCAGCAGGGAAAGAATAGTCTTGTTAACAAATGATGCTGGAGGAATTGGATATCCATATACAAGAGCGTGAAGTTGGACCTCTACCTCACACCATACAGACAATTAGCTCAACATGGGTCACAGACCTAAATGTAAGGGCTAAAACTATAAAACTCTGAGAAGGGCGGTGCCTGTGGCTCAGTGAGTAGGGCACCGGCCCCATATACTGAGGGTGGAGGGTTCAAACCCAGCCCTGGCCAAACTGCAACAAAAAAATAGCTGGGCGTTGTGGTGAGCGCCTGTAGTCCCAGTTACTTGGGAGGCTGAGGCAAGAGAATTGCCTAAGCCCAAGAGCTGGAGGTTGCTGTGAGCTGTAACGCCACGGCACTCTACTGAGGGTGACAAAATGACTCTGTCTCTAAAAAAAAACAAAAAAACTGAGAATAAACATAGCTGTACATTTTTGTGACCTTGGTTTAGGCAATGATTTGTTACATGTGGCACCAAAAGAACAACTAAATAAAGAAAAAATAGATAAATTGGACTTTATCAAAATTAATAACCTTTGTGCATCAATGTATGCTATGCAGAAAGTGAAAGAGAGTGGGAGAAAATATTTGTAAATCATATATATCATAAAGGTGTAGTGTCAAGAATATAAAGAGAACTATTACCATCCTGCAATAAAGAGACAAATAACCCAATTTAAAAATGTGCAAAAACATGAACAGCTATAAACAATTAGCTCATAAGTACAAGAAAAGATACTTAACATCACTGGTATTAGGAAAATACAAGTCAAAAATCACAATGTCATACCATTGTGTAACCTTTAGGATATAGTACAAGAGATGGACAGTGGAGAAATGACAACCAGCATACATTTGCTGGTGAGGGTGTAAAATGGTGTCACCAACAGGGAAAACAGTGTGGCAGCTCTTAAAAGTCAACAAATGACCCAGCAATTCTACTCCTAGATATGTATGAAAACATTGTCCTCGAGAGCGTTAGAAACAAGTGTTCACTCAAAACTTGTACACAGACGTCCATAGCATAATTATTCATAATAGCCCCAACATGAAGACCATCCAGTGTCCATCCAGTGATGAAAGGATAAATAAAATGAGAGATATCCCTACACCAGGATATTACTCAGCCATAAACAGGAAGGAAGTACTGAAACGTGCCGTCACACTGATGAACCTTGAGAGCATTACCCTAAGCCAACCTTCCTAACGCCGTGGTTCTCAACCTTCCTAATGCCGCCACCCTTTAATACAGTTCCTCATGTTGTGGTGACCCCCAACCATAAAATTATTTTCATTGCTATTCATAACTGTAATTTCGCTACTGCTATGAATCATAATGTAAATATCTGATATGCAGGATGGTCTTAGGCGCCCATGAAAGGGTCATTTGACCCCCAAAGGAATCGTGACCCACAGGTTGAGAATCGCTGCCCTAAGCCAAAGACACCAGACATAAGACCACATACTATGAGAATGCGCCTGTGCGACTTATCCAGAGTAGGCAAATCCATAGAGATTGTAGCTTAACAGTTGCTAGGGGCTGGAGGGTGGAGAGAATGGGCTTGACTGATAATGAAGTGGGATGATGGTTGGACAAGTTTGTCACTATACTAAGATTCATTCAATTATATGCTACAAAACGGTGAATTTGATTGTATGTGAATTATATCTCAAATTTTAAAAAGTGGGCTAATGTATTGTCTGCACAAATCAGGCTCTGGTATTGGTTTAGTGTCTTATGGAAACCTTTGCCTCCTAGGAGTCAAGCCCCCACCCTTCCTCTGCTGTCTGTCTCACAAAGAGGATTCCAGGACAGAGAAATCCGTGTGCTTCCCTGCGTGTGCATGTGGGAGCTACCTGACTTCATTTCCAGTGGTGCCATGTATGGCTTTTATTAAACCCCTGCCTCCCCTTCCCACAGGTTTGGTTCTGTGGCTCCAGACGGACGGTACCATTCACCTATTAAGAACAAGAGTGCAAGATTCAACGTGATGCTGGCAGCACTGACCCCTTCACGATTAGCTGTGGCTTTCCAAGCTATGGGTGCCATGAAGGTAGTTTGCTCTGATTTCAATTTACCTCACTGTTAATTCTCTGTGCAATCCAGGGATGGGTGATAGTTCTAAGAGCTGAACTTCTAAGCCTTGGTTGGCGTACATGGCCGTGGTTAGTTCCTGAATAGGTGCTGGCACTACCAGGTAGCCATACGCAGGGGACATTACCACACTTTTCAGGATGAGACCCCCTCCACCTGCATCCCAGATGCATGCACAAATCACAGTGATGGACAGGGATGTGGCAACACAGCCACAGAAGATGACCCAAGGAGAATGGGTTGTTTAGGGCAAACACATCTGCTGGAAAGAGCTGGCTCATGTCAGCATGCCTTGTCTGAGTCCACTGGGGAGTGTTGATCCTCACATGGTTGTTTAGGGTGTGGCGTTAACTATCACAGGTTGAATACCATGGAGTCAGAGCTCCAGAAGCCATCTCACCCTCTTCTCCCAAGTTCCCATATACTGGTTTGCATAAAGCAAACTCCCCAGGGCTCTACCATTTGTTCTCTGGGCTCTCTTTGCCTGGAGGAAAAGCCTATTTTGAGCTCCACTGAGCTTAGTGAAACTGGAAGAAAAATTGAGACTTCCTAGGAATATACATTTGTGGCTTGAGTCCGGCTTTTCCATCAAGACGGAGTAAATTTCATTCACCTGACTCCAGGCCTGACACAGCCTGCATTTTTCTGAATAGCAGGAAAATTGGACTTTACTGGCTTCTACAGGGTCTTCCATGCTTTACAGGCAGCCTGCCCTGGCCGGGCTTCCCCTTCCCCTTCTCGTCCCATGAGTGGGCACAGCGGTGACACTGACCACGCGTGTGCTCACTCCTAAGCCCATGACCTCACGCCCACCCAGGCCCTGCCTGGTTCCTTTGCAGTGGCTTTTTCCACGGGGTGAGGCGGCTGTTCAGGTCTGAAGTCCCATGTCAGGAGTGGCTCAGCTGGTCCCTTAGGTGAGCTGTCTGACCGGTGAGGCCCCAGGGAGCCTTGTGGTGAAGGCACTAGAACAGACAGCATCAAAATACTGAGGAAAACTGGTTCTTCAAGTCTGTAATAGAAACCATTTCAGCCATCTTCAGGACCCTAGAAAGAGGCAAAAAGAGAAACACTAGAACTGGAGGCTGGGATTGCATTGACCGCAAGATGGATAAAGCCCTGGTACAGGATTATCACAGAGTATCCCCTCCAACCGCACACACTCCAAGCAGACCTGACGGGGGCTCCCTCTGAGGAGACTGCTGGGAGAGTCGAAAAAATGTGTGGGGGTCTCGGGCTGGGCAGGCTGCCGGCAACTCTGTGCTCTTGCAGTCTGGGCACGGGTGATGGTGCGGGAAGGACCGCAGCCCTATGAGCAGCCAGCAGCCATGAGTTCCACTGAATCGGTGGTGTAGTTGTGCAGGGCATGGTGTGGGGTGGTGCTAACAGGGAGGGGTGAGGACCTCCCGGGAGAGCCTTGGTTATAAATGTCACCAGATCCGGAGCAGTGTGGGGATAGGGAGAGGAGACAGCAGGTGATTTTTAAGAGGCTCCTGGTCTCATTTCTGCCAAATATTATCAAGAGCCAGCCCCTGCCAGCCCCAGAGGGTCTCAGGGCCCACATTTGCACTAGTTTCTTCCTGAGCATCTGATGTGCATAGTTTGTTCCTGGCAACAGAGAGGCATTTCTTCATGGTCTAAAATGTAGGGAAAAAGTAAAAAATGTATGAACTATGTAGAGGCATGGTCATGATTGCACGCTCTGAAGTCACAAAACTCTGGGCTCCAGTCTCATCCCCAGTGTGACCATCATTGGTGCTGTGGGCAAGTCAGTCACTTCTTCTAAGCCTCAGTTTCTTCTGTAAGGTGGGTCTTGTGATGCTGCTGAGTGAAGGGATGGTGTGCAGTGCTGGCACCGAGAAAATGCTCCATAGCTGTTACTAAGAGGGATGGTTGTTGTTCCTGCTACTGCTGCTGTGCTGTGGCTGGAAAGAGAAGGGCTGATCATAGGAAAGGAATAACAGGCTTTCCCATGAAGCCAATACCTGAAATCTCGGCCTTCAGGTAAAAGGCACTCTGAAATGCCCTGCAGAGGGGCACGGTGTCCTTTGGTTCCTGGGACCATAAAAACCAGGAATCAGCACCTGCCCTGCCCATCCACACCTTCCCAGGCATTGGGTTTGCCAGGCAACAGGGAGATCCCACATTGAGGCTGGCGGGGTGAGAGGGGTGGGGTGAGGTGTTCAGACCCTGCATAGTCTGGGAACCCTGCTGGACCGTGACCTGGCTGCTGTGATCTCATTGCGAGTGTCTCTGGCGAGTATGATCTCACCGGCGCTCTTGGCAGCTTCCCTCTGCTGTGGCTCAAACACATATGTTTTCCCTGCTGAAACCTAAGACAGTCCTGCTCGTTCTGCTCTCGCCAATGAGTGGAAAAAAGGATCCCTTTCTTGTGCATGCATTCCTTGTATATTAGAAAACTGTCACCGCGGCTCCCCACAGAGACATTCACTCAAGGCTGAGCATGCCTGGTCCTTTTAAACTTCGCCCAAATGTCTTTTTTCATGGTTATCTTTTATTTCCGTGACGTTCCTCAGCACTTTCAGATCTTCTCTGAAAGCCTTGCCGTGATAGCCATCCTCTAATTTGGGTCCAAAATGCCAGACCAAATAAATGTTTGTTAGCAAGGACACAAGGACTAGGAAATGAAGATGGGAGTGGGGCGTTGAGGGAACTCTGCACTCTGTACAGGAGAAAAGCAGGGACGCTCGTGAAAAGCAATGTAAGTGAGGTCTAGCAGATCCTTTTGGGTTGATTTTGCATGGAAGCAAATTCTTTTGATTAAGACAAGTTCACCTTTTAAATTAGGTGCTGCCCAGTAGCTGGGACCTACCTGCAGAGCATGTGATTTGGTAGCTCTGGGGCAGGCTTGGAGAATCTGAATTTCTGACAAGTTCCACTTGCTCACCTTGCCTCAGGAACTCCTGCATAGAACAGATGGGGTATGATGGTTGTAAGTACCTGGCAGGCACCATCAGAAGACCCCTGTGTGATTCCCAGGATCCAGTCCAAATTCTTCCATCTCCAGGGCCCTTTGTGACCTCCACACCCCTCCTCCTTCCCCATCAGCCCTCCGTTCCTTTCTTTCTCTCCCCTGAGCCACTCTGGGAGAGGGTGGAGCTCATACTAGCTGCCGTACTGCCTGGGTTGCCCCCCATTTTGCATGGTTAATTTCCACATACACTTCAGAGCTCATGCAATTGTCCTTTCTGTGGAAAGACCACAACCTGCATATAGTCCTCTGTCACCTGTTCCCGAGGCACTGGACCCCTCCCCCCACAGCATTTATTACAGTATAACTAGTAGTGTAACAGGTGTCTCTGTGTCATCTGCAGCTGGGGCCCTGTGGCCTCACTCACTGCTGTGTGCTCAGCTCCCCACAGTGTAAGGGCACATAGTAGGCAGCAGAAAACAGGAATGAGGACAGAGTCAGGGTTCACATCTAATTCCCTGGCATAGCTCTTAGCAGAGGAAAGTCCTCACTCCTGTTGGCTCTTGTGCCCCCTCCCCCAAGCCCTCCAGGAGTTTCTGCATTGAGTGGGAAGGAGGCTGTTGCTGTGTCTTGGCTATAACTCTGAATGCATCCCCTGGGACCTGCCCAGAACCACGAGTCTCCTTCCCTGCCTTCTCGCTGTTGGTCCCAGGCTCCGGTGCTCCTGCCCCATACTGTGAGCCCACTTGCTAGTGTAGCCTGGCAGTCCAGGTCAGGGGTGCAGTCACACAGTACACCAGGGGTGCACAGGGGCTCTGCTGAGGGCTGTGAGTTGAGAACACCAGGGCTCCTGAGATGACTTCTCTGGCACAGACACACCCCTCAGCTGGCCCTAGAGACTGAAAGGCCAACTCCAAGTCCTGTAAGGGTGGAGCATGCAAGGTAGGGCAGCAGAAACTGCTTTCTCAGGACTCTTGAAACTTACCATTGGTGCATGACCTTTTTGACAGTGTACATGGTTGGACATGAGTAAAGGGTCTGAAGAAGCTGTAGGGGAGTCTCTCCCACCTGTTAATGGGGGTTTGAAATGGGATAGTGTGTCCTTAAATGACCTTTCTGTGACTTTCTGACTGTAAGGGCTCACGAAGCATTAGAACAACAAGGAGGTTGAAGGCATCTGAATCTCCTCCAGAGCTGCTGGCCAGTGGCCAGTGAGGCCTTCAAACCACATGGGGATGGTGGAGTGGTCCCTGCCCATATCGGTGAGCTCAGGCACAGCAGGCTGTGTGCTGCCGCTGCCCTCTGGTCTTGCTCTGGGGCTGCCCCTTTACCCACACTCTGATGCAGCCCCACAGATGTCCCTGCAGTCAATGTCTTCACCCTGGTGAACACACTTCTGGCTCCTGGCCACGTCACCCTGTGTTACGATGTCTGTGTGCTTTAGTCACAGGCTGGAGCTGGTCAGCTGGCATTAGGGTGGAACATTCTGCCTGTTGTGATATCCACAACCGGATTCCATGAAGCTTCCTCGTGAGTAAAAGTTTACTCAGCCCCCTCAAATTAATAATCTCAGTTTTTGTGGCCATGTTATAAAGCTATCTGGCTTTTGTCTGTTTCTTCTTGCTAGAAGATCATCTACTTTTATTTTGTTCTGCAATCACTTTATGTACATCTGTTCTTGTCACTTGGATTGATCTTATTTTTATCATCACTAACAGAACATTTAGTGGGCAGGGAAAGTGTCTTTTTATTCAATTTCAGTGCAAGGGCTAGTAGAGCTGTAAATGTCATGGAAGTCTTTTTACTCTTCCATCAATCCATTCGTATTTCCATTTGTTTATTCACTTATTCACCCACCCACCTGTCCATTCACCTGTCCACCCATCTGTTGGTATACTCACCTATCCATTCACTTGCCTGCCCATCCACCTGTCTACTAACTCACTCATTCACCCACCTATCCACCCACCCATGCTGTCATCATCAGCTGTCCCTCTGTCATCCATTAGCCATCATCCCACTGCAAAAGTGCACCCATCCCACGACAAAGGATCTAAACACAGAGGTGATCAGTTCATGTATGATTTAGTAGCAGTTAGTGGGGAGCTATGAAGTAGTTTAGAGAAAAGCGGTCACCTACCTCATGGACACCACATCCTCCAAAGCCTGCTTCTCTTCCAGCAGTACAGGGCTGAGTAATGAGCGTCTCTGTAAAGTCTTGCATTCCTCAGGGCTCAGTGTTTGGATTGCATGGGGCTGGTAGGAACAGGAGCCCTCTGATGATGAACACAGTGAGACCACCACCTTATACAGTGTGGCATCATGGCTGGTAGAGTGAGGGGAGGCTTTGGGTTTCCTACAGTGACGTCCTGAAAATGTGTAGTAATCTCAAGTGTGTGTTTCATTGAAGTCAAGGAGGCAAAGTAACTGACATTTACTCTGTTGACATTGTCGTAACATGGCCAGTCCTCAGTCACCTGCTCATAGGCAGAGCAGTGCTGGAGAGTTGAAAGTGACAGCCCATCTTCATCTGTTTCTTGTCTTTTCAGACACGTACTTAGAGGATGTAGGGTTGCATTGCTCATCCCGTTCTGCTCAGCTGATGTTATTCTTTATTTTGCACCCACACACCCGCACAGACATGGAGAATTGGTAATCAGGACGTGTGTGGTTGCTGGGATGTCCTGTGGAATGAAGGCTTGAGCCTGGGTGATCCTTAGAGGGGTTATCTGTGAAATACACGCGTTTTGCTTCCTGGTGTGGAAACTTCCTGACGTGCCCACCAGAGGGCGGCAAATACCAACAATGACTTGCAGATGAGCCTCTCTTTAAGTTTATTCACTTTGTTTCCTAAGAAGTGGCTGAGGTTTTGCCATTGTCATCAGTCTATTTAACTTCTTATCAGCTACGAGTGTTGATTTTTAAAATATGTCAATATAAGAACAGGGTACAACAGCTGAGTAATTGTTGGACTCAATACCAAGATTCTAAATAGGATGTTGGGTTACTTTGTTGACTCTTTCAGCTATAATTTGAAAGTTTAAAAAAAAACTTTAATCACGAAAGTTTAAAAAAAAATAAACATAAGTTTGGCAGCATTTGGGGTTGGTATAAAATAGTTAAAATAATTTTTTTGTGGTGTTTCTATAGTAGTTTACATTTTCAACAACTGAAATTTAAACTTTGTTCTAAAAGATACATCTACTGCCCCTTTTTCTGAAGACCAGAGAGCTAAGGATAAGTACGTGCAACCAGAGACAAGTGACACCTGATGCGTCTATCTGAAAGGGATATTTGGATTTCCATGTTGAATTTACTTCAATTCCATGAACACATGTCGGGTGCTTTCCTCTTAGCATTGTAGGCCGTGCTGGGAGGTGACAGAGATAACCTGGAACGTGGGTGTGTTGTGCTCCCCAGGGACTGGCAGTGTATCCAGGTAACTGAAATTCTCCAGCACTATGAGGAAGCCCCCAAGGGTTACTCTGGCAGGAGGGGAAAGGTAGTGGTGGGTACTGAGAATAATACGTGATAAAGAGTCGTGGGATTTTTATGGTTGGAAGGGACCTCAGAAATCAGAGTCCAATGAATAACTTTTATAGAAATATTTCTAAATGAGGCCTGTAGGTCTGTGGCCCAAAGACCTAGGAGCTGGCATCCTTCCCTTCCCCTTCAAGTTGGATATCTGGGTCCTACTCACAGATGGACAGCTCAGAGCTCACAGTGGGTGAGGCGTTTGTCTTTGCTGCCGTGTGATGTGGCCTGAGAACGTTAGATGTTTGTGACGATGGCAGCATTTCAAGGAGCAGAGCCTCCTTTCACTAAGTCATCAGAGGCTACACAGGCCTGGTGGAAGCTCTGGCCCCCTGCAACCCCAGGCTGCGGCCATGCAGCGTGAGGGGGGAAGTGGTGCTGCTGCAAGTGCAGACTGCCTCCGGGTGCTCCGCCTGGTCCTGCTTGGGACAGGGCTTGCCTGCCTTCCTCTGCTCCCACAGCCTGCCCACCTGGGGCAGGTGCCCAGGTTGGAGCGGAGAGGAGCTTCACTGCTCTATGGAAGTCCCCTTGGCCACCTCTGGGGAGCATGGTATTGCCACTCAGAAGGTCAGAGATGGATGATTGATGACCGTCCTGCTGCCCTTAGGAGCTTTTCCTCCTGAAACGCCACATTCCCTGTAGCACAGGGGCTCATGCAGGTCCCCGTTTCTTCCCTCCAGCCCCCGCGTCATCACTCCCATCCTTTTGTAGATTTCCAGAGAGAAAGGTGATAATAGCTCCAGCCGCAGTGAAATAGTGACTGACTTGTATTGAGTCCTTCCTGTTAAGGGACAATTTTCTGAGCATATCACACATAATCACTCATTTAACCATCTCAGCCACTCTATGAGTGCTGTCTGGATTGTTCCCTTTTCCAGATGAGCAAATGGAGTTACAGAAAGATGTAACAGTTTGTCCAGAGTTTTCTGAGCCTCATAGTCCAGCAGTCTGGGGTCCAGCCGCACCTCACACCGGCACTGCTTTTGTAGTCCTCAGGTGAGCACGAGGTTCTCTGAGTGTCCAGCAGAAACTCTGCTGTCTGGTGTTTCTGGACCACTTTGGTGCACAGTCCTATTTGCTTTGGTTAACAGAACCAAACCAAAGACTAAAAAAAATTGTCCACATTTAACAATGAGGAGATTCCACCCAGACTGGGATTTGGCAGATGCCAAATGGTTAGTGGCTGGGCCAGAATCCAGGCCTCCTCCTCCACTGTGACCTGGGACTTGGTTTAGTTTTCAGCGGTTCTGCCTGACGGCTGTGTGTCACTGTGGTCCTGAGCATCTGTGTGCAGGGAGCGGGAGCGGGGAGGGGAGGGGAGGAGAGGCAAGCCAGTCTAGCCTATACATGGATGTTCTTTGATGGGGAAAAGGGCTGTTTATAATGAACGTTTATTGAGTGTGTCCAGTGTAATTTTTTTTTAGCTTGGTCCAACAAAATGATTTCAAATACCTCTGCTTACTACAATGAAATTTAATAAGCCAAAAAAAAAAAAAAAGTTCACACTTCCTTAGATAAATTTTAAAAAGTGAATTGGGCCTTTTAAATATGCTTCCACAAAGTCCTTACATGTTTTAAGAAGAGAAAGGAAATTATGGTTAGTGAACTATTTATGTTTTATCCACTTTAGACATTTTTACATCTCTGCAGTGAAAGACGAGAGTTTAGTTCATGTACTCAGCACTCTACCCCGTCCCCCTTTTCAACTTTTTTCTTCACAGTTTTTGACTTTTACATTATGATTTATTTTTAATTTTTAAAAATTTCAGAATATTACAGAGGTCCAAATGTTTCGATTCTAGGAATTGCTTTTCTGCAGTTTGCGTTGATGTTATAAGTGTGCCCCTCATCCAGATAGTGTGCGATATATCCATGAGATGTGAATTTACCCTTTCCCCCCGCCCCTTAAACTTGCTTGCTTCCCATAGTGTTTGTTACCAAATGTGCACATGGGTGCTGATTGATTAGTTCCAATGTAATAGTGAGTGTACGTGGTGTTTGTTTTTCCATTCTTGCAAGATTTCGCTTAGAAGAATGGTCTCCAGTTCCATCCAGGTTGTTACAAAAGATATTAGTTCACCTCTTTATAGCTGAGTAATATTCCATAGTATACATATACCACATTTTATCAATCCACTCATGTATTGACAATCCACAGGCACTTGGGGTGGTCCATAATTTTTCGATTGTGAATTGTACTGCAATAAACATTTGAGTGCATGTATCTCTTTGACGAAATGACTTATTTTCTGTTGGGTAAATACCCAATACTGGGATTGCTGGATGAAACGGTAGTTTTGCTTTTAGTCTTTGAGGGATCTCCATACAACTTTCCATAGAGGCTGCACTAGTTTGCAGTCCCACCAACAGTGTGTGAGTGTTCCTTTTTCTCCACATCTATGCCAGCAGCTGTTGTTTTTGGATTTTTTGATAAAAGCCATTCTCTTTGGAGTTAGACGATACCTCATTGTGCTTTGATTTGCATTTCCCTTATGATTAGAGATATTAGCATTTTTTATATGTTTATTAGCCATTAGTCTGTCATCTTTTAAAAACTGCTCTTCATGTCTTTTGCCTGATTTTTTTATGGGATTGTTTGATTTTTTCCTTGCTGATGTGATGGAGTTCTTTTATAGATTATAGTTATTAGCCCTTTACGGGATGTATAGCATGCAAATATTTTCTCACATCCTCTAGCTCATCTGTTCACTCTGTTGGTTGTTTTTTTGGTTGTACAGAGCTTTATTATTTAATCAGTTCCCATTTGTTAATTTTTATTGTTGCTGTGATTACTTTTAGGGTATTCTTCATAAATTCTTTGCCTAGATCAATGTCTATAACAGGGTTTTCAACATTTTCTTCTAGAATTCATACACTTTCATGCTTTAGGTTTATGTCTGTTATCCATTGCGAATTAATTTTTGTGAGTGGTGAGAGGTGTGGATTCTTTTTCAATATTGTCCATGTGGCTATCCAATTTTCCCAGCACCATTTATTGAATAGGAATTATTTTCCTCAGTGAATGTTATTGTTGCTTTGTCAAAGATCAGATAGTAATTTGGGGATGGTTTTATATCTGGGTTTTTTGTTCTGATTCGTAGGTCTGTGCCTCTGTTCTTGTGCCAGTGGGATGTTGTTCTGGTTAATGTAGCCTGGTACCATAGCTTGAAGTCTGGTAAAGTGATGCCTCCCAGTTTGTCGCTTTTGCTTAAGGTTGCTTTGGCTATTTAGGTTGTTTTAGTTGCATTGAATTATGAATAATTTTTCTAGATTTACAAAAAATAGAATAAAGCATAGAATTACTTTCCTAGATTTGCAAAAAATGGTGTTGGTATTTAATGGGGATAGTGTTGGCTTTGTAAACCACTTTGGGTAGTATAGACATTTTAACAATATTGATTCTGCTGTTTCATGAGCATGATAATATTTTTTCATTTGTTTGCATCTTCTGTGACTTCCTTCCTCACTAACTCATAGTTCTTCCTATAGAGGCCTTTTACCTCTTTGGTTAAATATGTTTGCAGGTATTCTATTTTCTTTGTTGCTATTGTGAAAGTTATTGAGTCTTTTGATTCTTGATTGTTGTATATAGGAATATTATTTATGTACCTTGATTCTGTATCCTGAGACTCTGCTGACTTTACCAATTCTAGGAGTCTTTTGCTAGAATCTTTGGGTTTTTTAGACATAAGATTGTATTTTCAGCAAAGAGTGATAGTTTGACTTATCTTCATTTAGATATTTTTTATTTCCTTCTTTTATCAGGTTGCTTTGGCTGGGACTTCCAACACTGTATTGAATAGAAGTGGTGACACTGGGCAACCTTGTCTAGTTCCAGATCTAAGCAGGAATGCTTTCCATTATTTCTCATTCAGTATGTTGTTGGCTATGAGTATACTACATATGAGTTTTATAATTTTGAGGTATGTTCCATCTGTGCCTATGTTATTAAGAACTCTTATTATAATAAAACGGTGCTAAATTTTGTCAAATGTTTTCTCTGCATCTATTGAGATGATCACGTGGTCTTTGTTTTTGCTTTTGCTCATGTGGTGAATCATATTGTAGATTTGTGTATATTACATGATTCTTGTGTCCCTGGGATGAAATCCATTTGGTTGTGGTGGATTATTATTATTTTTTTGATATGCTGCTGAATTCAGTTTGTTAGAATTTTATTGATAATTTTTGCATTTATAGTCATAAGGGATGTTGGCTGTAGTTTTCTTTTTTTGTTGTGTCCTTTCTTGGTTTTGGTATCAAGGTGATACTAGTTTCGTAGAACAAGTTGGGGAGGATTCCTTTCTTCTGAATGTTACGAATAATTTCTGCTTCATTGTGCCAGTTCCTTTTTGTAGGTACGGTAAAATTCATTTGTGAAATCAGCTGGTCTGAAACTTTCATTGAAGATATTTTTATTGCTGCTTCAATTTCGTTACTTGATATTGGTCTGATTGGGAGTTTTGTTTCTTCCTGACTGAGTCTCGGGAGTTTGTATGTTTCCAAGATTTTGTCCATTTCCCCAGTGTTTTCCTGTTTATATTTATGGAGGTTTTTATAGTACTTAGAGATGATGTTTTATATTTCAGTGGTGTCAGTTATAATATCTTTTTCATTTCTGATTGAGCTTCTTAGGGTCTTTTCTGTTTTTGATTAATCTAGCAAGAGGTCTGTTGATTTAGTTTACCTTTCAAGGAGCCAACTTTTTGTGTAATTAATCTTCTGTATAATTCTTTTGTTATCAATTTCATTTAGTTCTGCTGTGACTTGCTTCTTTTCTTCTCCTGGGTTTGGGATTGGTTTGCTTTTCCTTTCTAACTCCTTGAGACAATTCATTGGATTGCGGGTTTGTGACCTTTTTGTTTTTTTTCTTGTTTTTTCTTGTTTTAAGGCTATGAATTTTCCTCTTAGGATTACTTTTGTTGAAACCCACAGATTTTGATAACTTGTGTCCCTTTTGTCATTTAGTTCAAAGAGTCTTATGATTTCCATCTTAATTTCCTCCTTAACCCAATAACCATTATTTTTAATTCTTCCAAAGATTATCAGAATACCCATAAATAATCTTTAACCCCCATGTCCTATGCTAACAACTAAATTTCTTAACTCATTTCCATTTACTCCTCATTTCTAATCAGCTAATCATAAAAGTTTTATGGTGTCAAGGCCGAGGCAGGTGTTTGGTTTATTTATTTATTTATTTATTTATTTTTACTGTTTCTTCTATAATCATCACCTAGCTTCTGGACTTTAAATTACATTATTATGGGTAGGACTAAGAATTATTGTTCACTGTAGAAGCATGTGGTATATAAATATTATAGATTTCTTCCTTATCAGTCTGATGTCAAAATAGCTTTACAATTTGAACAATAATATTTCTAGCATCAGAGTCAAATGGAATCACTTTTTTTTACTCTATAAATTATTCAACATTAGTCATGTCTTTGCTGCTTAATATTTAGATAATTTTACTATTTTTTACAGTTTTTGGTTTCTCCTGGTGTTTCCAGTTGCCTTTATTTTTTTCTCTGTTGGGAGAAGACACAAATGCCTTCATCATAGTAGTAGTAATATCTTCTTGTTCATATGTTGTATGAAATTCATTCCAGTATTCTCCCAGAACAGTGGTTCTCAACCTTCCTAATGCCACAGTTCCTTTAATATAGTTCCTGTGGGTTGCAACCCATAGGTTGAGAACCTCTGTATTAGAAGATGTCATGGAGCCCACTGATTTATTTTAATTTTGATCACTTGTTTCTGAACTTGATGTATAGTTGTCATCATCTAAGTATTTTTCTTTTCTCTAGATTTCTAAGAGTAGTTCAGCTGTTTCTTAGATCTCTTATTATCTTTTAGGATTACTTATTTTTTGGTTTTGTTGTAGCATGTACTCCAATAATTTCTTCTGGAAGGGTATGTGGGTAGTAGTATTTTGACTCCTTCTACATCTGAAGTAGTCAATATTCACATTTGATTTACAGTTTAGCAGAGACTTCTAACTTGAAAACAATTTTTCCTCAAACTTGAAAGGTGCAGTTCCATTGTCTTCTAGCATCAACTCTGCTAACATAGCATCACATGTTCTCCTGTACTAGACCTGCACATCATCTCTGCAAGGTGTTTATCTTAAATGTGTGAAAATATCTCAGTGATGTATCGTGTTCTGGATTTTAATTCATTCTTCTTGGCACTTGGTAGGCTCTTAAATGCTGGTATTTCCTTTAATTTTTGAAAAATTTTCCTCTACTAGTTCTAGTGTTCATTTTTTTTTTCCTATTTTTCTGTTTTCTTGGAACTCTAATGATATGGAGGTCAGACTTTTTAGCTTGATTGCTTTTCTTGTTTTTCTGCTCGTATTTTCCTATAGGTCTTGCTTTATATTCTAGAAATTTTCTTGATCATATATTTCATTTGCATAGTTTACAATATTTAAGAGCTCCTCTCTTGCCTATCCCTTTTCTATAACAGTATGCCATTGTTTTCTAGATGCACCTGCTCTGTAATTGCTCTATAGACATAGAATGGAGATTGCTTTTTAGAGTTCTGTCTCTTGAATTATCTCTCCTTTTCCCTAGGGTTCATTGGGGTTGACTGGAGAAGATAGAGGGTTGAGAAGCAGAGGGATGGAAGCTAGAAATCACTGTTGATGTGAACTTAGTGCCATGGTGGAGTTTTGAGTTGGACCAGAGCCTCTAAGGTTAGCCAAGAATGGAAGAGTCCCTGAAGATCTTACACTGAGTTTTGTCTTCAAAGTAAAAATTGCTTGGCAAACAGAGTGGTGGGAGAAGGATATTCTGGGCCTCAGAAGGGAGACAAGGTATAAAAATATAGAGGAACTGATGTGGTCCAACCAGTGTGGCTGAGCAGAGAGTTTATCATGGCAAAGCATCTAGGGTTTTCTATACAGGTATTCGGGGGGGGGGATAAGTTGAGTGAGTAGACAGGTGAGACAGAACCATTTTGGATAAGCACTCCTGAGCTGTGGAGAGTGTGTAAAGGGAAGTTCACCTGCAGAAGGACTGATGGTCCTGGCAGTCAGTTGGAATATTGAGGGCACAAAGGCAGTTGGGACAGTGATAATGGTCTAAGACATGATATGTGGTATGTGTGGAGAAGTGGGGGAAAAGAATATGACATATATGCAGGGGCCAGAGTGGAGGGGACATGGGGCTGCTGAATTAGATGCAAGGGAACAAAGATAACATTCAGTTTGTTCAGTAATGATGTAACTTGAATTTATCTAGGGAGTTAAGAAGGAGAATACCTCCTCTGCTCCTAAATATACAATTCACCCCTTTCCTCTCATTATTTACTTCACCCATTTGGATGTGGAGTGACTTTATTAGGAAGTTTGAGAGCAAGACTGGGTTTCTGTCATCCTGCTCTCCCCTTTCCCTCTTCCACCTTCCTCGGGAGCAGTTGCTGAGGCTGGCCCCAGGGAGGGCATCTTCTATGAGTACTTCTTCCTGTCTAGCACCTCCAGTGCTTTGTGGGCAAATATGTCTAAGGTTGGACATGTACAAGCAAGACCTTCTGCTAACAGGCCCTCGACCACATCTTCCGGCCTCAGTGGCATCAGTACAAAAGGTCTTATTTTGGCCTCTGTCTTCTGCTCTTTGCTTTATTTCTCCATTTGTATATGGACCAGCTGGGGTGCCTTGAAAACCTCAATAGAAAGAGGTGGTTTCATTCATATATAAAATACATGTGCTGCCATATGAAAAGCACAGTCCAAACTCCTGTGAGGCTATGTGGCTTTTTTAGATTATCACACTGCTTGGAGTGGGGGAGTCTTGCTAACACTGTAGGGAATTCCCTCTGGGTCAGGCTTGACCAGAGTTTGGGGGGACTCTGGTTGCAGCAGAAGGAAGCAAACTGAGGAGTGGGCATTCCCTGCCTGCAAAGCTGGCCCTCAATGGGGTGCCGGAGGGCTTCTATGGAAATGCATTTATTTGCTACTCAGCAGACTCAGGGGTAAGAAGGTCTTGCCTAGGCTGCCCAACTGCCAAGGCCAGTCATTGAGAACATCAACTTCAAGGGGACAAGATTTGTGTTTTCTTGGTCACTACCGTCCCCTCTGGATTTAGAACAGGGCCTTATACTTAGTAAGCACTCAGTGAATGGATGGATGGATGAATGGATTGGTGGATGGATGGGTGGATGGATGGACGGATGGGTAGGCAGGTGGATGGATGGTTAGATGAATGTATGGGTGGATGGATGGATGGGTGGATAGATAGATGTGGATAACTGAATATAGTTATGAAGGAAAGGCTTTGGTGGAGAATAAATCAGTTCAGTCACAGTTCTGTTGAGATTGAGTATGGGTGATTTGGAGGCATTTAAAATATATTAAATGCCCTAAAATCCCAAACTGAATCTTCAAAAAGAAAAATAAGCAATCATTTTCCATTTCTTATGTGTATATCAAAACCTTTGTTTTATAACTTTGGGACTTGCCCATCCCAGGGAATTTTCAGTCCACTCAGGTATATGCATATGGGAGAGACTATTTTGGGTTTGTTTCCTGCAGTGCTCACTTGCTCCTTGGCTCACCCTTGCAGATTGCTCCTGGGTGAGCCTCCTGGGTATGATGACATTGTCAATGTGACTGGTGTGCTATTCTGGGCAGATGATGCACAGGTCTGGGATGGTCTCCGTTCTCTAAAGACAGCTGTGTAATAGGATGAAAGCTTCAGAGAGCAGCCCTGGCACAAACTGTGGAGGAACTGGGTTAAGGAGAATTCTATCTGGGTGAAAGAAATTGATCTCGTACTCTAGCAATACAGGCCCAGTGCAGCTCCTAAAACAGGCCACCCTGCCATCTCTGGGCTCTGCACAGGCTGACCCCTCTGCCTGGGACTCCCTTCTCTTATTCACTGGTTGTGTCTGCATATGGATGTTGCTTCCCCAGAAAACCTCTCTGCCCTTGTGGCTGCCCTTTCTGCACAGAGCTCGTACAGTGCCCAGCTTTTAGCCCCCCTGCCTGCTTGTCCATTAGCTACTAAATAGCAGGGACTTATATAGCATAAGGCAGTAGGAGCCCTCAGTAGATGTCTGGGACTGAATGCAGCCCTGTGCCCATCATAAGCATCACTGTTCAAACAAGGTTCAGGAGAAGGGAAGGGGGCTGCAGGTGTCTGGTGGGCATCTGTGTGTATGCTCTCAGTCAGTGTCACAGCAGCCCCCTGGGACTCCTGTTCCCAGCTGAGAAGGTGGAGGCTGTGCATGGTAAGGCTGCTCCTGTGGGGAAGTGCAGTTTTGTGCCCACCTCTGTCCTCAGAGAACTTCTCTTGTCAAATGTTTTGATGTTGCACTGCAGAAGGGGTGCTGAACATGTTGGGGCTTCCAAGGGCAGCATCTTAGATGTCTAAGAACTTCTGTGCTTCTTGTTTTGGTAACTGTGCTTCCTGTGGGCAGGAACTATGGGCTAATTTGTCCCATAAGACATCCGGAGGGTTTGATCCTATCTTCAGGGTGGTGGGTGAACTTGATTTTTGTTCCTGGGGATATCCTAAGTTATGTAGTCAAGGTGATGGACATTAGCTTCAGTGTGAGCCTATTTCCTTTATTAACTTTTATCTGGTAAGAATGTTGGAATGAATCGATTAAAAAATATTTGCATATCTCATTTCTTTGTCTAATTAGTGTTGTGAGGAATGATGTCCCAGTTTTCATGCTTGAATAAATAACTCATGGTGTAAGGCTCCAAGGGCTGGCTCACTGTGGTGCTTTCTCTTTCTTAGGTTTGCCATCTCATCCCAACTTTGTTTCAACCCACACCCCCAACTTCTCTTTAAAAAAGATTGCTCTTGTCAGTTGAGAATACTTTTTATGGCCATGAAATACCTCCTTAGTCTCCAGGGTGCCTTTGTCAATGTTGAAGTATAATTCCAAAGACCAAATTACTGGAGATGCTTATTCAAAAGTATGCTCTGTGCTTATACTCTGTTTTTAAAGTGGAATTTAAAAAGTGGGGAGGGATTTTAAGTGCAGCCTTTCCTCTGACTTGACCCCACCTTTACATAGGACCTTATATATCTCCTGGTTTATTCCCTACAGCTGGACTAAATAAGTTTTGGAGGATGAAACATAGAGATAAGTGCCTTCCCTTAAGGGTTGGCAATCCTATTGGAAAAGTGGCATGTGGACCTGAAGTGATTCCAAGCCAATGCTGGTGTAATATAATAGAAGAAGCTTGTGACCCAGGGTGGCTGGCTGGGCTGTGATGCTGACTTAGGATTCAGCCTGCTGCACAGGGACTGAAAGGACAGGCTCCATGGTGAGAAGCGCAACTGTTGGTGTGCTGGAGCAGGCAGGTGCACTCAGTGCCTGGGGTACTGTTTGTTTCTAGGCTTCATTTTTAAAATGAGATCCAGACAAATGGAGCCAATCTGGAGACAATTCCCAGGACAGTAAAGGGGTTGGACAAGATGCCATACTTGGAACTGCTGGCGCATCTTGGGGGTGTTTAGCTGGAAAGGAAGAAGGTCCTGGGGAGGAGAGACATCGTAGCAGCTCTTCCATAGGTCAGGACAGTTGGGCAAGTCTGGGAAGGTGGTTTGGACCAGATAATGAAGGGACTCTGTTGCCTTGCTAAGGATTCTGCAGTTTGTTCTGTTGGTGATGGTGGCTCCTGGCAGTTTCTAAGGAGGGAAGCAGTAAGGGCTCCTATGACTCAGGAAACCTGCTTAGTTAGATGTGGAGACACAGAGGAGAACACAGACACTGTCGACACAGAGGCGAGAGTGTGTAGAGGTATCAGCAGGAAGTTGGAGCATTTGTTTGCTGGAGCTAGTGGACTGGTGGACATTATGAGGAAGATGAGCTCTGGAGCTGCTGGGAAAAGGCTGCATGTAAAGGATGAGCCAAAGAGGGTCAAGGGTAATCCAAGAGACGGGTTAGAGGGGCAGGAGGAAACCAGAAGAGCATAGCTTCATGGAAGCCAAGAGGAGAGAATTCCAAAGAGGAACGCCTGTTGGCAATTCTAGGGTAATCTTCACCATTTGTTGAAGGATGCTCATTTGTTGAGTGCCAGACTCAACATTATGCTGAATGGTCAACATGCATCATTTCCTTTATTCTTGCAGGAATTCTACAAGGGAGGCAGTATCATTGATACTCCATAGAGAAGGGGTTGAGGATGATTGGGCATCTCAGAGGCAGTGGAAGAGAAAAAGTGGGCTTCAGTGTGAGGCAGGGTAGTGCTCCCTGGCTCAACCCCTGCTCTCTCTACTGTGTGACCTTGTACACATCACTTCATCTCTCTGACCCCAGTTTCTCCTCCCTAAACTGAATACAACACCCCCATCTCTTGAGAATATTGATGGGATTCTATGGGCCATCATATCATCTTAGGCGAAGCCCTTCATTCTCCTCCAATTCCTCTTATGCAAAGGTCAAGATTAACTTTTCAGAAGTATCACTGAGTGTATTTTTCTTCACGCCTTTAGAATTTCTGAATCATCTCCAGGATCAAGTTCCCAATGGTTAGTATTATATTTAAGGCCCTCAAGACGCTAATCTGAAATATTCCCAGGTATTCAATTACCTTCTAGCTGTGTGACCTTAGGCAAGACACCTTATTCTCCATCTCCCCATCCACACGATGGGAAGAGCCATGCTTCCTTTTCAGAGCTGATGGGTCTAGATGGAGTGATGTTTCTGCAGCACGCGGCCCAATATTTGATTTGTAGGAAGTGCCCAGTGGATGCCACCCATAGGTGTGCTATTGCCCAAACTTCCTGCCTGACTCAGATCCTAATTTTCCCCCTGTGTTTCAGATGCATTAAATGGTCAGTTTGCACACAGAAACACAGCACTTACAACTTTGTTGTTGTTGGCTATTGAACCATAGCAATTCAGTGGCCATTTTGATGTTAGGAACTTGTCATATTAAAGAGATACAGGCATTATTCTGATATTTGGGTATGTTGTTCTGCTCTTTTCTCTCTTGACTTTCATTTTCCTTTTTTAAAACAGCAGTTTTAAAAGGTCTTTGGTGTACATTTAATCTGCAACCTCTTTTTACGTTGTTGGGGAGTGCTTCCCACAGCCAGGTGCTCCGTGTGGATGTGGCCCTGAGAGCCAAGCAGTCTTGGCTGCCTCATGGCAGCACCAGAACACAGAGGCCTCTGGGACAGTAGTTCTGCTGCCTGCCCTGAGTCCAGGGGGACACATACAGACTTCTTGTGACTTAACGTGCATAGACAATTCTACAATACATTAGCGAAGGTAAATGGAAGAAACACAAAACTCCCATTTTAACCAGTGTTCCCTGGGCTCCTGCTGTGGTTCTGGCACTCTATTAGACATGGGATGGAAGATGAGTGCCCACCGTCCAAGTGTTTGCAGGATGATGGAGGGAGATCTGTGTCTGTGTACAGGTGTCAGCACCTGCATGTGCCCTGCAGAAGTAGCCAGAAGAGTAACTGAAGAAAGTCAGGTGGGACCTGACAGTCTCCCAGGGTCATGATATCTTGAGGTTTCTAGGATGGACAGGACTTTGAAAGGTAAATGAAGGGAGATGGGTATTACAGGTGGACAAGGTGGGAGGTGGGAGGGAGTGGAATGGTGTGCTGTTTTAGGGGCCTGAGGTATGATGGACAGGAAAGAGAAGGGTGGAGGCTTGGCAGGGGCCAGGGGCAAGTGAGGTGGCCCAAGAGGCTTGGCTTCATTATGTGGCCACTGAGAGTCCCAGAAGGGTTTTCAGTGGCATCTAGTGAGATCAGCTGTGAGTTTTTAGCTGGTGGAAGGTGGCCCCTTAAGATACTCTTGTGGAACTTCCTGTGAAGGCAATATTCTCAAGGTGGCCTCTGCTGGGTGAATGGGGAGGGACAGGCCAGGGCAACTCAGCTGGAGACATTGACTCCTCCCCTCCCCCCTAGCAAAGAAAGTGGCTGGGCAGTGAGCTGAGGAGGGGTGGGGAGGGTAGGGTGAGAGGGAGAGTCACATTGTTTACTTTTTCATGTGGTTGTAACCTCAGTGTGGAAATACTTATTGCTTATGTTTTGACTTTTTCATATTATAGCCTAATCATGTTTTCCATGTTGCTATATTATCTTCTTAATTGTAATTTTTAATTGCAAAAAATATTAAGTTTAAGTGTTATTACTGAGTTAATTCTCTTATTATTAGTAGATATTTACGTTATTTCAGTTTTAACCTTTATATATAGGATTTTAGAATGCATATTTGGATTTTTCCTTCCTTTTGATTATTTCCTTAGGGATGATCTAAAGATATCAATATTGTCATGACTCCTTAATTTGTTTTGCCAAATTGTTTTCCAAAAGAGCTGTACCAATTTCTAAAGCCTCTGGTAGTCTATGAATAGGCTCTTTCCCCTTGTTGGCTTTGCCATCACCATGATGTTTTTTCTAGATTGAATTCCTATAGATATCAACAATGACTAACAGATACCAGGTGTTCAGTTTGTGCTAACACTGTGCTGAGCACTTTACAACATCATCTTACCCAGCCTCCTTAGCTAGTCTGAGAACAAGGAGGAATTGTCATCCCAAGTTAGAACTGGGAAACTGAGGCACAGAGAAATTGAGCCATTTGCACTAGGTTGGATGGTAATGAAATGGTGCACTTGGAGGTGGAATTGAGGTAAGGTTTAGGGGGAGCTCTTACCATAGGTAATCACCAACATGTACTGTTTTGCTGTTTAAATATCTATTTTGGGATATTTTGGAAAGGTGGAACATTTTCTCATACATTTGCTTAGTGATACATTCCCTTGTTTAGTGATTTTTCCTTTCGCATCCTTTGTAGTTCTTTATTTGCAAACCTTGTCACACCTTATGCCCACTCCAGTTTGGAGCGTCGGTGCATTACAGTGTAAACAAGATGTATTTTAGGTGATGGGCTGTGTCCTCAGGTTTTTGTTGGGTCAAGGTGGCGGTTAGCGCTGGTGTCGCATCTCACTAATGGCCGTGCTGTGTGCTCACCCACCTTTAGCGGTGCCACCTGCCGTGGGTTAGTCCTGGGGAAGTTGGCTTTTTCTCTCCAGTTCCTTGGAGAATTGTCTTGGACATATTCAAAAGCCTTGGGATGTTTCTTCTGTCACCTGATGAGATAGTGACAGGTGCTTTTGCACCAGTGTCTTTGTAAGGTGGCTAGTTCTCCTTCATGTCAAATGACCACACTGCTGCAGGACTGAAATCTAGTTATGTTCTGCTGTGAACCTGCTCTGAGACTTGGGAAGAAGGAGAAAGGCATCCCACATTCCCCTTTGCTGAGTGTGTGTGTGGTGTGTGTGTGTGTGTGTACATATCTGTCTCTGCCTCTCTCCCATCCGTCATGCTAGACAAATCCAATTATCTCCCATCAAATCCGAAGTCACCACCTTTAGATTATACTGACCTAAATAATCAAAACCATGAAATGAAAACTTTGTGATCAGTTTTTGGAATGTGGGAGGGAACGGAATTATTTATAGAGATTGCTTCCTTGTCTTTCTATTTCTTTTTTGAGCCCTTCTTTTGAGTTTTTGTTCTTTTTATTCATTGTGAATGTGAGTGAAGATGGAACTTATTTTAATAATAGCTCCCTGCCAAAGCTTTCACTTTTGAGGATTGCAAAGATAGCATCTTAAGAGGAAAAAATGTTTTCAGGTATGCAGAAAATCAAACTGTCATTCATAGAGTTTTGCGATATAATATTTTCCCCATATTTTTTCTTTATTAGATTTCAAAATATTACAAACTAATATCAGCCCTTGTTAAAGCATTTGGAGGCGGGAATAAGTGGTAAAGAGTGAAAGTCTTTTTCAACCTCATCCTATACTACTCAACAATTTGGTATTTAGTCTTCCAGACTTCTGTCCGTATAATTGTACAGGTAATCACCCAATGTCAGATATTATCTCAACACATACCATACACGTGTACACTGCATCTGTAATCGCTCCGTCCTTCTCTTCCTTTCCTTCCTCTCCCTTTCCTCTTTCTTTCTTTGCTTAAAATTATGTTGTATCACTTTCTACAGTGGATGTACTGAACTTTCGAAAAAAAATTATGTGTACTTCATAAAAAGCTTCATCTTAGTCTATATTCTTTATACCTCGATCGAGGTTCAGTGTTTTTTTATATATATTTTTTATTTTTACATATACATGTATTTATTAGGTTTCCACTTTTTGCCTTCGCAAAATTAAAAAGGCTTAAAATTTAACAACGATAACAATGTTTAAGATAAGGACTAGAAACAAAAACCTCGTAAAGAATGAATGAAGATAAATACATTCAAAAAAGAAATCAGATGATTGCTGCAATGACGTATAAGGCAATAAATAATAGTAGTAATGCAAAGAAAGTAACAGTCACATTGTCAAATAAGAGTATGTCTACTATAGGATGCTTTGACTCTGAGGTTCAGTGTGGAGTCATCAATTAACTTCTTCTTACTATTTTTTTCCCCAAAGTCTCAAAAGTACAACTGTAATAGATCACAGACTTAAAAGTAAAACTATAAAACATTTAGAAGAAAAAGAGGAGAAGATCTTTGGGGCATAAGGATAGACAAAGAATTCTCAGATGTGACTCTAAGGTAGTAGTTTTCTACCTATGGGTTGCAACCCCTTTGGGGGTCAAATGACCCTTTCACAGGGGTTGCCTAAGACCATCCTGCATTTCAGATATTTACATTACAATTCATAACAGTAGCAAAATTACAGTTATGAAGTAGCAACGAAAATAATTTTATAGTTGGGGGTCACCACAACATGAGGAACTGTATTAAAGGTTCGCGGCATTAGGAAGGTTGAGAACCACTGCTCTAAGGCATGATCCTTTAAAAACTAAATTGCTAAGCTGTACTTTTAGCAAAGTAAAACCCTTTTTCTCTGTGAAATACCTTCTTACAGAATGAAAAGGCAATTCTCAGATTGGGAGAAAATATTTACAAATGATATGTTTGACCGAGTATTAGTTTGTAGAATATATAAAGAGCTCTCAAAACGTGGCTAGCACAGTGCTTCACACCTGTAATCCTAGCACTCTGAGAGCCCTAGGCAGGTAGATTGCTTGAGCTCAGGAGTCGAGACCAGCCTGAGGAAATGGAGACCCTGTCTCTACCAAAAATAGAAAAACTGGCCAGGCGTTGTGGCAGGTGCCTATAGTCCCACGGTGGTGGTGGGCACCTGTAGTCCCCACCTATTTGGGAGGCTGCGGCAAGATTGCTGTGAGCTATGATGATGCCATTATTCTCCCTAGGGAGACAGAGTGAGACTCTGTTTCAAAAAGCAAAAATTCAATGGTCAAAAACTAATAATCCAGTAAGGAAATGGGGAGAGACACAAAGAGATATTTTATTGAAAGGGACAGACAGATGGCAAATAAGTTTATGAAATGATGTTTAATATCACTAGCTGTTAGGGCAACAGAAATTAAAATCACAATGAGATATTGCTATGCACCTATCAGAATAGCTCAAATTTAAAAAGTGATAATACCAAGTGCTTGTGAGGCTGCAGAGAAACAGTACCACTCATATATTTCTGTTGAGATGGTAAGGATCTTGGAAAACAGGATGGCAGTTTGTTATAAAACAAAACATGCAGCCACCATATAACTGAGCAATTGCAAACACCTGAGCATTTATCCCAGAGAAATGAAAACTTGTGTTTACACAAATACCTATACATGAATTTTAATAGCAGACTTTATTCCTAAGTTGTAACTCCAAATAAGCCCCCTTCAATAGGTGAATGGTAAGAGAAATGGTACATCATATCATGGATTACTACGCAGTAATAAAACGGAACAAACTAATGGCAACACACAACCTGCATTCAGGGGTCCTCAAACTTTTTAAATAAGGGGCCAGTTCACTGTCCCTCAGACCATTGGAGGGCCGGACTATAGTTTAAAAAAAACTATGAACAAATTCTTATGCACACTGCACATACTTTATTTTGAAGTAAAAAAAACAAAACGGGAACAAATACAATCACACTGCCTCATGTGGTCCATGGGCCGCAGTTTGAGGACCCTATTCTGACCAAAAGAATTCCGATCTTAAAGATTACAAACGATATGATTCCATTTATATAACATTCCTGAAATGACAAAATTATAGAAATGGAGAACGCAATAGTGGTTGGCAGAGCCTGAAGGAGGAGCAAGGGAGAGGGGAGCATGGGTGTGGTGATGAAAGGGCACCAGGAGGGATCCCCGTGGGAGTGGAAATGTTCTGTCACGTGACTGTGTCTGTGTAGTATCCTGGTTGTGAATTTACGTTAGTTTCATGTGATGTTGCCATGGTTAGAAACTGGGAAACGGACATGGGATCTCTTCTTATTTCTCCGTATAATTTCTTACACCTGCATGTGAATCTACAATTATCTCATAAGTCGTTTAAAGTACACATTTTTTTCTCCCCAGTGACTCTCCTGCACTTCTAACAGCTGCTGTTGTATTTCACAGAATGTCTCATTTTACTCCATGTCCTATGTACTTAGGGGAAGGGTTTTTTGTTTATTTTGTGTAATTGGTTGTTGTTGTTAAGAGTTAGATTGAGGAGAATATAGCTGAAAGCTACGAAGGAGAAAAAGTGTTTTTCTGTCTTTCTTTGAAACAAGTTCCTTAAAAGTATGTTTGTGCCTTACATTGGAAAGTGATTGATTTCCTTTCCTAGGTTTTTACTCTTGACTCTGATGGAGGGCCTGGGGTCAGAGGGGCTCAACACACTTTGGTGGGGGTCTCTGACCTGTTGCGACAGCTTATCAATGGCCTTGAACTTCCCTGTTTTTAATGGCCCCCCAATCCACCTTAGAAATGCCCTAAAATACTTCTGTTGCTTACTGGCCACGTTTGAGGTTGTTATCAATAGAATTTGTGTGCTTGCCTTTTGGCCTCTTCCTCCTCTCCTGGCCCACTCTTCTCTGACTCTGTGATCAACGGATTTCACAAAACTGAGGTATTTGCCACTGAAAGCTCTGAGTTTCCAGGGTTGCATTATGTGACATCATAGGAAGTCCACATCCATTGTCATGGTGATTTGTCTTTAAGAGTAGTTAAGCTTTCTAGGAAAACAGAGAGTATGGTTTTTTCATATTCGCAGATGGCCAGCCATTCATTATCAAGAGAAGCTAAAGGACCCAAATCCACAGTTATTTCATTTGCAGCCTATTGGTCTTACATTCCCAGTCATTTGCAGCCTAAAGAGTGAAGAACAACCTGTGTTCTTAGGTGGGGAAACAACCACTGCCCAGGTTCCATGTAGGTCTATGTTAATTTCCATCAGTGAGCAACTTATGTATCAGCTATTGAAAGTTTCACGTAGGAATGGGTTTCTGACAAATGTGGAGATAGCCTGCATATTATATATATCCTTTCTTTTCCTAACTTTGATGGTGGCTTTTTCTTTCATTTTTGAACATTTTTAATTTCAAAGTTTCAAGGAAGGTAACAACACAAAATAAACTCAATAGTGAAAAATGTGTTGCTGTTTTTCTTCCTGTCGCCTGTCTTGCCGTGTTTTTCCCCCTTTTGGTGGGAACAGCTAACAGCATTGCAGAGTGGGGGAGGGTTGCAGCTGATGGAGACTCCGAGGCTCACCTTTGGCTCCATGACACTGACCTTGCCCTTGTTTGTCAACTGCTTGGGCTTAGCAGTTTGCAGACCCCTCTCCCTGCTGGGTGGAAGGTCTGGTCTCTGGTGAGCACCAGGAGGCCCCATCCATGCCTGCCAGTGGTCCTGAGCTCACAGGGACTGTGGACCCTGACGTTGCAGGACGTTGACATGGCATTAACAGGACAAGAGGGCAAAATGTTTCACTTTGAGCTGTATCACCACCATCATCTAGCAGTTATTAAAGGCTTCTCCAGGGCCAAGCACATTGCTGAGTTCTTTCCATACATCATCTCAAACTTGACCACTGGAGGACCAGCTGAAACACCCGAGTTTCTGATTCAGTAGGTCTGGGTTAGGGTCTGAGAGTATGCAGTTCTCACAAGTTCCCAGGGGAGGCTGACACTGCTGGCCCTTAGCTTTAAGATCCAAGTTAATCTGCTGATTTTTCCACGAAGCAGGTAGCATTTTACCCACTAAGCATCACGAGGAAACAATAGCTAGAAAGGTCAGGAGACTTGACTACTGGCCACTGCAACCACCTAATCAGCAGAAGCAGCAAGTGCTAGAAAGGCCCTAAGCGGACATCAGGGCAGAGGTCTGGGGAGCCCTGGAGGGTGTGATGGGGTTTGAGAGTCAGGCACCGAGGGTAAGACCTGGGGTGATGCCTGGGGAAGAGCATCCTTGGGGGGATGTGGGGACGGCTTGGGAGTCACAGTGAGTATCAGGAGAGAGCAGTGCTAGAAGGAGACCTGTTCTGTGATGACTTTCTCTGTGCCTGCATGTCATGGCTCTATCTCTGTGAGACTCTGCCCACCTGGCAGCGTCCATGTGAGCTTCTCTTCATGTGGGGCGCTGCAGGGGCCGTATGCTGCCCATCTCATGCCCCTTCCTCTCCCCTTCATGCTCCTGTTCCATATTTTCTGTCAAAAGGGGGAAAGGACAGTAAAAAAAAATGCAGAAGGAAAACATAATAAAATTTCTTCTTGAGTTTGTTTTGTAATTCTTTGGGCCCTTGAATTAGAAAAGAAACGAAAGTAAGGGGAGAGCCTCACAGATGTGCAGCAGAGAGGGGAAGCCTCCCCGCCAGCCCAGGGCTTTCCAGATTTGTCTTCAATGCATGGGTTCCGAGCTGGAGCTGTGAGGACCCGTGTGGGAGCTTGGAAGTCGAGTTTAAAGCAGGTTGCAAGCAGGTGGCCCCTGGGCCAAATCCCTCTGACTGTGTTTTGTTTGGCTTCAGTAGTATTTGAAAAATATTCAAATTAGCTTAAAATGTGGGAGTTTCATAATAAAACCCTTGTTTTTGGGTTTCCTTGAGGAATTGGGAGTGCTAGGACTGGGGCAGTGGATGCTTGGTGGTAAAAGGGTCTGGCTCCCAGTGTCGGCCTCTTCAGCACAGGCTGGGGGCCCTAGAGTGTGCTGCTGCCTCTGGTTTAGAAAGTTCTGGACTTGGACTTACAGCTAGTGACTTGAGGGCCAGCACTTGCTGGACTCTTCCTCTTCACTTGCCCCTGACAGCTGTGTGAGAGATCACACCTTAGACGTGAAACAGGGCACAGTGCACAGTGAGGAACTGGTTCCCAGCGACACAGGGATCCTTGGTCAAGCAGACATTTGGGAAGAAATATAGAGTGGCAGCCCGTGGACATGTAAAGGAATTTCTCTACTGGTTTTTAAGATAGTGTAAACCACTCCTTTCTTTCTTTTTTTTTTTTTTTAAATTTATAATGTGTTTTAAAATGTGTTTTTTAAAATTATTATTATTATTTGATAAGATCCATGCAGTCTGTGTGATGCTTTATAGGGCGTATCCGGCTACAGCTGGAGCACTTCTGGGTGTTTTATGGCAAATTATTCTCAGATTACCCTCTAATGCAAGAAGGTCTGCTTGTTGTCTGAGCTCCCTGGGTCATATAGAAACCCCTCCGACTTGATAGAAAACAGCTGCCTCAGTCAGCTGTTCGAAAAAAGGAGCATTTTTCAGGCCTCAAGCGCAGGAAAAAGGTTTTTGGAGCTCAAGATTTTGAAAAACGTTGAATTACTCTTTCCTTGCCATTAAAATGTGATTTAATTTTGTAACTAACAAATTGTATAAATCTAAAAAGAAGTACTCTGAATGGAGTTTAAGTGTGTTCTGGAAATGCTTACAGTATGTCCTGGGGGCGTGTCCCCCAGGGAGGGCAGCACAGAACTCCTGCTGACCTCCACGTCCCTGGGCCTCAGCCTGGCTGGGCTGGGGTCAGGGGCCAACCCACAGGCCTCCCTCCCCTCTTTCCTCTGGGTCCCTGCTGAGCCCAACAAGAAAGGGGTCAATTGTCTGAGACCTCCCTTTGTCTGAGGGGCTCCCTGGGCCTCTCTGAGTGCCAGAGTATATCCGTGCCCATGCAGGTGTGTGCATGCACATCTGTATGAGTGTGTATATGTACAATGTGTGCGTATGTCTGTACGTTCGCAAGCACTGCATGCACATTTGAATACGCATGTGCACACACATGCACTATCACTGTGCATGTGTGCATGTGCATGCACACATCTTAGCGTGAGGGTGCCTGAATTGTGCTTAATGCATTTCTGAGCTGCTGATGCATCTTAGCAGGGCGAAGGGCTTATACGGCAAGCAAGTGAATCATCTCTGCCTCATCTCAGCAGATCGCATAGCTGCCTTTATCTGGTATTTGCTATGGTACAGAAACCCCAGGGACTTTCCCACCTACCCTGTTTTCTCCGTAGGCCTGGGAAAGATCAGGCTTATATAAGGATGCTCCTTACACAGCTCACTTCCCCATCGGTGTGTTCCAACTTGGGGTGTCAAGGTGAGATTTGTGCAAACTTTTCTGCATGGTCTCAGCTCCTTTGTGGGGCTGCCTAATTGGATCCAGTGCATTCGGCCCTGTTTCCACAGTGGCTGAAATACCCTGTTACTGTCCATCCTGTAAGTTGGTTCCTATGTAATGCAGGGTTTTGCATCTGTCCTGATCATCATGTTCCCTCCAATGGCCTGTTCACACAGAGGCCTGCAGGGAGCTGTGGCTGGCCTGGCCTTCTGTGCGAGCCAGCTCTGTCCACTGCTGCTTCCATGATTTTCACTTTCTTTTTTAGCGAGGGTATCATTTCAAGAATGACAATAAAATATATGTGATTCAGAAGCCAGGAAAAGACTAATAAAAACTCTCCATTGAAATTCACCTTTGTGAAAGACACACCACCAGGGCCCCCTTAACCAGTACAGCTGCCAGAGAGCCACTTTCTCTGTTTTTTTTTTTTTTTTTTTTTTCCTGTTCTTGTCTTTCCCACCCCATTTCCTCTCCCTACTCCAGCAAGGGCTTATCTTTCAACTGGAAAAGCCACCAATTAAACTGTACTCCAAAGCTTATCAAAATATTCAGTCAGTAAAATTATCTTATAATTAGCCTAACTTTAAGCCAGAACTTTTTAATCCCAAGATATGTAAAGTTACCCAGCAGGCATGTGAAATCTGTAAATTGCTCCTTCTGACCTTCTGGCTATAGTTTCTGCTTTTCTTTCTTTCCCTAAGTAATTTCCTCCTTGTTCGTTAAATTCTTGATCATCCCTGAGGCATCTTCCTCTACGGTTTGCTTAAATTTCAAAAAGGAAACAGTACTCCTGGTTTACTTGAGACAGATAACTGAAGAGATTCAGGTGTGTGTAACAGGAAATCAACGCGATATCATCTATTTTGTGCCTGCACTTTTAGATTTTCTTTTTGTAAACTTGAGCCTTCTTCCATCTGATTGCTGATGGTTCACAGTCATTCGGATGCCCGCAGGGGTAGCATATAGACTAATTATTCTGCAGCCCACTTATTCCAATAATATCTGGGGGACTTTGTAGTGTGTCAGGCTGGACGGTGGCATTGGGCTTTCTTATTTCAACTCCCTCCCTCTGCCTCCTCCCCGCGGTCCTTCCAACCTCCCACTATCTGGGGACCCTGGTGTCATCTTGCACCACCTGTGACAGCTCCATGAAAGTCACCTCCCTACCTCCAACCTCACTGGGGCTGACATCAAGGGAACTGTGAATGATATTTGGGGATTTAAAGGTATAAGTCTGCACAGAGATGGCGTTATCAATGACACTTAGGTTCTTAACTGTTGTGAGCTTCTTAAACTAGTCATGCCATAGTTGGGCACATAAGGGTGAATGAGACTTACTCAGAAGTGTTTGACGTTGACCATTGCTTGTTACATGATGAATATTTTCAAAGTTATCAAAATTAACTTAAAACATTAAATTTTGAACTATGCCAGCTTTTCGTAAGTGGGGTGTTGCCTTTATTATTTATAGATTTTTTTCTTATCAGGCAGTAGGCATACACATAATACACATACACGGATATAAATACACAAATATAGAAAAAAGTGCTTCATCCTTACATTAACCCTGTAGGAAAATAATTATTTTGCCCTTTTTATAGTTGGGAAAATTGAGGCCCTGAGAGTTTCAGTAACTCGCTGATGCAGCTGAACTTGGCTGGCTGGCCTGGCTCTTTTGGAATCCACTATTGCCCGGTGGGAACCAGGGGAGGCCCGTGATGTGCGATTTGAGCCCCACTTGTACTTGAGAGGTTTTGCAGACAACCCTGCAGAGAAAAGAGGAAAATCACAGTTTCATGTCAACCTCCATTTGTTGCTGTGTCCAGCAATTGGTTGCACGGTGTCTCGATGTCACACATGAATTTCAGGCTCTACTTCTTTGCTGTCCTCGGAGCTGAAGCTTGTTGGGCTTGAGCTTAGGGGATCAGTGTGAGGCTGTGCTGATCCCTGCAGGGAGGCACTGGCCCAGGTGGCCAGTCTTCCTGGTGGCCTAGGCTCCACCTGGTGCTCTTGGAGGATGGGGACCCCAAATGGCTGTGTTCTCCTAATGCTGAGCTTGGAGTCAGCCACATGCTGCAATTTCATCCTTTCACGGCTGTGTCTGAGAACTAAAAGAGTCCTGTTTGGGAACTCTTTTCTGATGAAGGACACCTTCTGTCTAATCCAAAATGAAATACTTTATGCCTCTTTAAGAGCCTTTCAAAATACGATTATCTTTGAAGAGCTAAGTTGACATTAAAGAGCTGTCACTAAAATGTGTTATTTATGATGCATCAGGAGTGGAGAATTTTAGGAAATGTTTAAAGACAATCAACCACATGAAGTGAATTTTCTTGTGAATTCAGCATATTCTTGATAGTATTTAATTTTTTTTCTCTCTTTTTAATTACAGCTCGGGTTGACGATAGCCATTCGCTATAGCCACAGGTAAAACTTTATATATATATTTTTCTTTTTCTTTCCTTTTTTTTTTTGAGACAGAGTCTCACTATGTCACCCTTGGTAGAGTGCTGTGGCATCACAGCTCACAGCAACTCCAAATTCTTGGGCTTAAGCGATTCTCTTGCCTCAGCCTCCCAAGTAGCTGGAACTATAGGCACATAAATATTTTCTTCTAAGAAATATCCTTACCAACTTATAGCTTTGGGTTTGCTTGAGTCTCAAATTTTTCAGCTTCATTTTTGGGGCTGCTCTACCACAATGTCAGTGTCACAGGTGAAATTGTTCTAGTTGCTTGACTTACAAGAGTGCACTCCTTATTGGAGAAATAAGGTCTCTGCATAAAAGTGAAGGTAGGTGGCACATTTTTAAAAAAAACAAAACAAATGGGATGCTCTGGGGACAGGGACATAGAAATGATTTTCTGGGTAATGTTTTCACTCTCCAAGAATGAGAACTGAAACTTGGGCAAGGCTCTGTTATGAGGCCCTTGCCCCCATCCCTGGGGGGCCTCTCTCTCCTGTCTTAGTGCACTTGACAATGGTGAAAAACCTCATTCATGATTTCTGCCTTTGACTCAGTGGCATCATGTTTATTTAAAAAATGTTTGTTTCTTGTGTTAGTATCGGCCTTTTCCATTTTGCATGCATCACAGTGCATTGAGATGTTAAATTAACTAAAGTAGGATCCAGCTCCAATGGAGGGGTGGTAAGCAGGTGCACAGGAAAACTGTGCTCCGGGCCTCCCCACCATACCACCCTCTGGACATAGGTTTGGCTCTCAGGGACATCTGGTCTTTTGATAAAAAAATACAGAGTGACCTTATTTCAAAACAAGTTGGCCTCCTAAAAATGCTTGCAACAAGTGTATGTGTGGTTTCAACTTAAGTGTGAATTGGGCAACCACAGGCAATCCCTGAGACCTAGAAAGCTGTGGGGAGCAGGGAGGGCAGGTGTTTGGATGGATTTGGCGGGCTGGATTTGGCCCATTGAAATGAGCACACAGGAAGAAAGGTGTTCATGTGGGATGCTCCTGGAGACCTGTATAGGAAAGCTGCTGCGGAGAAGTTCACAACCATGCGTGATTGTTCAGGGGAAAAAATATCTTTTCTTTGCCCATCCTTAGGTTCATGGCTGAGGACTCATACAAAAGACAGATTAACAAGAGAAAAGTATGCACCTTTCTTTACTATAAGTTTTACGTAATATCAGAGCCTTCAAAGGAAATGAAGACCCAAAGAAATGGAGAAACTTATTTCTTTTTTTTGCTAGTTGGATGGAGAAGTGGACATTTCATGGAGAGCTATGACTTGACATAGGGGGTAGGCATGAATGGTAATAAATCGGGTAGGAGGACCTCACAAACAAGGTCTATCTCTTCAGATTCTTCTCTGTGACTCTGTGTCTTTAGAGATAGGGATCTTTCTTTCTACTGGGTAAAAGGGGGGCACCTCCCAAATGAGGGTTTTGTAGCCTGCCTCAGGGGTGGAGGGTGAGGGGAAGGTGACAGTGATCTTCCTGCTCCTGCTGTTTTCCTCAAGTATCAAGGTGCCATGTTTTAGCGTAGTGTGTTCTGAACCCCATGAATTACTTGTATGTTTCCTAGTCCTCTGTGTGCACGAGGCATGCCCACGACAGAAGCATGGTGTCCTGCGGCAGCGTGTTCTGCCTCTGAAAGCCCAGCCAGGTCACTGTAGCTGATGAGACACACAGCCATGGCACATGTAGGATCATGGTGTGTACCCCGAGCCCTAGACCCTCGAACTGACTGGGTGTCGTGTATGGTGGGGGGATATGTTCTCTCAGGAACTTGCAAGAGCCCCATTTTCCAGAATATTCTAAAGGTGAGTTGTGCCAGAATGAGGTATGAGTGTATGTGTGTGTGAGAGAAAGAGAGAGACAGAGAGGGAGCGAGAGAGAGACTGACCCTACGTTTCCTTTAATTACCTCTGAGTTTTCCTTTCAGTCATGGATAAGTCCTGTGTGTCAAGGAAGGCAGCAGCCTTTTTATGCATGAACTAAAGGCACCTCTTCCCCAAGAAAGCTGAGACCTTGCTCTAGTTCAGGGAACAAGTGGCTCTTTCCCATAGTGGCAAGGGTTACTTTCCTATGGCTCTGTAGAGAGTTATAACTTGTGCAGAAAGTCAGAGCCTGTATATGGATTGAGAGTACAGATTTCTTTTTAAGAAAATACCTATCTTTGTCAGGTTGTCAGGCTGAGGCACTTTTACTCAACCATCAACTTTGTCAAAATCAGGTAAAATGGCAGAGTGAGGTAGATGTGATGCTAGTTTTGTCACTTATGATTGTCTTGGCCCAGCCCTGCATTTGCAGAGAAGATTCTGATTCCAGTGCCCACCCAGAGGCCATGGGAATGTTGCCAACTCTACACTTGGCGGGTGGAGGCCCCGTGTTCAGCCTTCTCTGGGCTGAACACGATCTTCATCAGGAAAGGGAAAATGTCTTCTTATCCTGGACTGGATGGTGACTTAGATATGATCGCCCATGGGGATGGGGGCTCTGGGTGAGTTCTGGAAGGGAGCAGTCTGCCTGGGTCGTGCTTGACTGTCCCCTTTGGTTCCTCTTTCCTCATAGCAACCCAACCTTGCTGAAGAAACATGGTTAGAAGACAGTGGTTTTGAAGCTGAGTAGGAAAATTAGTGTGGCCTTACAGAAGCTAAGGGGGGGCTTTGTTGTGAGGAAGGGAAAGATGTGGGTATCTATGTGGCCTGTATGGGCAGTTCCATGCTCGGCTGTAGGGCCCTGATGCCTGTTCAGAGTTACAACTTGGGAAGATGGAGGGAAATTTCAACTTAGAATCTTCAGACTAGTCTGTGGTATGAGCTTCAGTCTCACTGGGCCATGGCATTTCTTTCACAGTGCCTTTTGGAGAAACCAGTTGGATGATGGACAATGGTTGTCAAGGGATCAGAATCACACAGTTGGCATCTTCTGCTGTACGTCTTAGCGGCTGAATGGTTCTGGACAAGTCACTTGTTTCTCTAGGCTTAGGCATGACATCTGGTGGCAAATTTGTCTTGGGCAAATTGTCTAACTCTCCTATCCTCTCTCAATGCTTACCTGAAAATACCTATCATAAGGGTTGTTATGAAGAATGCAGATGGTGGGCAGAAAGCTCTAAGCCTGTATCAGGTACAGAAAAGGCTGGCAGTAAAGGTGCCATGGTTTCCACAGCACTAGCCGCCATGATGGTAGGCATTAATTCGTGCTGGAAAAAGACCAGGGTGGTCCCCAGAGTTCATCAACACCAAGTCTCAACCCTATAAAGAAGGTCATGGGGGCTGCTGATGGAAGTCTGTTGTAGAGAGTCAGGGCTTTGGAGTTGCTCCTCCTGTAGCCATGCTGTGGGGTCTGCTGCAGCTCACATAGCTACTTGGCACAACTGGGCTACCACTTACCATGCACATCATAGGTCAGGGGGCAGTTCCCACAGCTACCTGGCATAACTGGGGTACCACTACCATGCACGTCACAGGTCAGGGGTACAGAAAATGCAGTGGATGTAGCTCACCTCTGCTTCACAGAGTCCAGGGCCTCTGCTGGGAGGTCAGAGGGCTGGGCATCTGGAGGCTCATTCATGCATGTGGCTGGTAGGAGATGCTGACTGTGGTGGGGCCTCTGCTCCTCTCTACATGAGCCATTTGGGTTTCCTGCCAGCATGCTGCTTGCTTTCTCAGAATGAGTGAACCTGGAAGAGAGAACCAGATGGGAGTTGGTTCTTTTCTGCACCCCATTCTGAGAAGTCATAGAGCATCTCTTCCACTGGTTGGCACAATCACAAGCTCCCACTCATGGTTGAGGAAGGGAGCAGAGACCCCAGCTCTCAGCACAGGAGGGTCATGTGGTCACAAGAGCACATGGAGTGGAAGACTGCCGTGTTGACTCTCTGGAACATGTGTTGAGTGTTGGGAGCTTTGTTTGGAACACTTGTGGAAAGAAATTCTGACTCTGTCCTTGTGACGTGGAACTGACTGGTTGGAGATGCACAGTAGGGATGTGTGAGGAAGGCTGACGGACAGAGATGAACTGATCAAGGGCGGCTCTTAGAGGAGGCGAATCTTAAAGCATCCTCATTCCCCTGAAGTGCAGATGTGGGAGTGAGGCTCCTCTGACCCCCTCACAGGCTGTTAGTAGGGGTCCCTCAGAACACATAGTCTTTAAATTGCTGTCTGGCATTTGTATGGAGGAGAGGCAGAGTTGGGGGAGGCTGAGGAGGTGTGGGGTGGATCCTAGATGCTCACATTGCTTTTATAATACTAGTAGTTTAGCCTTGAACCCAAGCTTAGAAGCCACTCCTCAAAAGCCCTGCAGAGAACTGGGCAGAAGGCGAGGCGAAAGTTTAGCAGTTGTGAGCTGTGTGTGAGCACGTCCGTTCAGGCCCGGCCCTCAGCCCGCATCATGGCTGGGTGTTCCTGCCAGCCGCCTTCTGTGCTCTGAACAGGACCCATCCTGGCAGATGTGGCTTTCCTCGGGCTGAGTCTCCAGGGACATTTGTTTTCAGTCTTTCCTGTCCCCTGTTTTGGCTCTGAGGTGTTCAATGCAGAGCAGGAGTCACGAATATTCACATAAGTGCAGCAACAAACAAATAAAACCTTAATAAGTGGGAGAAGAGACACTGAAAGTGATGTGACAGGGGAGGAGGAAAGTGAAGACACCTGCTGTCACTCCCTTGCATGTTCCAAGGTCCTTCACCATCTATCCTGGTGGTTGAGGACCTGGGAGCAAGTAGGGCAGTGGTTCTCAACCTGTGGGTCATGACCCCTTTGTAATAATGAAAATACATCCTGCATACCAGGTATTTACATTACGATTCATAACTGTAGCAAAATGACAGTTATGAAGTAGCAAGGAAAATAATTTTATGGTTGGGGGTCACCACAACATGAGGAACTGTATTAAAGGGTTGTGGCATTAGGAGGCATTAGGGAGGGTGAGAACCACTCGAGGAGGGCCCAGTGACACTAGTATTCACAAGAGACTGTCAGAGTCAGCTGGTATCACCTGCATAGGAGCCTGAAGACTTTAGGAGCAGAGGTAAAGATAAGAAAGTGATTGCAATAACTCAGAAGCAATGCAAGGCCTTTTTGGGATTGGTTGGGCCTCTAACAAAATGTAAATTTCTGGTTCATACAAGCCAGAGTGGGAGAGAGTCACAGAGGAGCACTTGACCTGCTCCTGGACCTACATCGTTCATACTATGGAAACAGTGAAGGTGTTATCAAAGGGTTGTGCTTTCCAAAAATTACTTCTGAAATATAAAGAATTCTAATTTAAAAATTCCAAGAAGTATAACAGCATTTGTAAATTTGTGGTAGGAAAGAAATCCACATTCTGGGACAGCCTCATTTTCCAGGAACTGATGGCACTTAGTAAGGTATCGCTGATAAGCCATCAGTAAGCTGGACCTGATCACCTGCCACTCCTTCCCTGTGTTCCTTGTCTCCTCTTTGGCATGAGTGGGGACAGGAGGGACTGGTTTTTTCACTGAGAGACCTTCAAGTCACTTTGTTGCCTCGTGGTGACTCCTCTGCCTCTCCTGCCTGGTCCTGCCACCTACCTCTTCCAGGAGGAGAAAGATGAAAGATGTGGGTCCCTGGCTGAGTGCTCTTTTTAAAAATCCTGTTAGCTTATTTGGGCCAGCTGAAACATTCTTTTGGTTACTTTTTTTGGGTAAAATATACTTAATATCGAATTGACCATTTGTCTTAGTCTGTTCTTGCTGCTATAACAAAATACCATAGACTGGATAACTTATAAAGATCAGATATTTATTTTCTCGCAGTTCTGGAGACTGATCAGTTCTGGTCCAAGATCAAGGTGCTGGCAGGTTCAGTGTCTCTGCTTCCACAATGCCACCTTGTTGTTGCATCCTCTAGAGGGGAGGAACACTGTGTCCTCACCTGGTGGAAGGGAGACGGACAAGCCAGTTGGACACTTTGTGAAGTCTCTTTGATAAACAAGGGGGTTAATGCCATTCATGAGGGAGGATGGCCTAATTCCTCTTAAAGGCTCCTCCTCTTCATACTATCACATTGCCCATTTAGTTTCAACACTTGAATTTTGGAGGGGATATATTCAAACCAAAGCACCTTTTTAATCATTTTTAATTGTTTACTCAGTGGCATTAAAAACATTCACATTATTGGGCAATTAATACCACCAGCCATCTCCAGAACTTTCTCATCATCCCAAACTGTAACTTTATACCCATTAAACAATAAAATCCCCTTTCTCTATCCCCACTCTCCTCAGCTCCTGAGAATGTCATAGAAGTTACTAGAATTTCCTTCCTTCCATTGTATGTGTACACTACATTTTGTTTATCCGTTCATCTGTTGATGGACATGGACACTGGGCTTCTGCCCACTGTTGTGAATACTGCTGCCATGAACTGGGTTTCCCACCACCGTCTCTCTTGACCCTGGTCCTCCCATTGGAATTTTGGAAACAGTCCTGGTAGTGACAACCTAAAGCCCCAAAACTTGTGTCTAAATGTATTTCTACCCACACAGAGAAAAACCAGGGAGCCCTCAGTTCCAGCATCTGGGTTCTGGGTAATCGTGATGAGGGAATATCCCTTTAACATCCTGCTTTCACTTCTTTTGGGTATATACCCAGAAGTGGAGTTTCTGAATCACATGGTAATTCTGAGTTTAATTTTTCTGAGGAATGGTTGTACTGTTTCCCTGTTGACTACTTCTAAAAAAGGGGGTCATATCTGAGGTTTACATAGGTCTGGGTCGCCAAAGGCTCATGGTTGCTATTGAGGGGTGCTTCCCGTTTCCCTCATCACGTTTACCCAGAACCCAGATGCTGGAACTGAGGGCTCCCTGGTTCTTCTCTGTATGGGTAGAAATAGGTTTAAACATAAAGTTTGGGGCTTTAGGTTGTCATTACCAGGACTGTTTCCAAAATTCCAGTGGGAGGACCAGGGCCAAGAGAGATGATGGCGGGAAACACAGCAGACTCCTGGAGCAGGTGGGGCTGGGGGTGGGGAGAACGTGGTTCTAAACTGGCCATAGTGGGGGGATGGATTCTCTCTTGAAGAGACGTGGATTGGTGGGGTTTTAAAGAACATTAGTGTGGGAAGGAGGGAAAGAAGTCACTGCAATCCTCTAACATTGGCCAGTAGGCAGGGTGACTCAGGCTTCTGCAGACACAGGGGTCAGGGCTGGGGTGGAGAGCTGCCCCAGGGCCACAGGGGGCCCTTGTGTGGCACTAGACATGATTTTGCTTTTCATGCATATGCAGGGGGCTTCAGCTAGCACATCTTCCTTACTCACATGAACAGTGTTCCGCTGTCACATCGCCCTCATTCAAATGCACAGTTGCAGGGGGGCATGTGAGTAGGCACGCACACTCACCCTGACACATAGCACATGTCCAACAACTTCCACTTCTGCCCCGACACCTCTTACTCCTGCTAGACCAGTTATTTCATATCTGCCTGTATGGTCCAGGAGTGTCTATGTGTGTCCAGTGTGTGAGTGTGAGTGAGAGAGAGTGAGAGTGCTTGGGTAGGGGCGGCTTAGAGGTGGGAAGTCGAGAATGCCCTTGTCACGTCCCGACGGCAGGAACTTTGCTGAGCAAGCAGAGCTTCTGCCCTGACAGCACGAGCACCTAACAACAGCTCTGGCCTGCACTTCATCTGTGATCACGGCGTTCTAATTTACCTTTGCAAAGTCAAGTCCTTTACTCAGAGTGGAAAATTGTCTCTTGGTGTTCATTCCCCACTGTTTGGCTTGAGGTTTTGGGGTGGAATCCACACAATGGTGACAGCTGGGTAACCCCCAGAAGTGCCCTTTGCAGATAACAGGTCTCGGGGCCTCACCACCCACGCAGTGGGGAAATTGTTCCCACTGTGTGGGTGTTTTGTTTTTTTCTTTTTCTACCAGATAGTGAAAGAGAATTTAGATGTTCTTCCTACTCACCCCAGTGCAGCAGCCTGAAGAAGGCCCCCCTCCTGGTGGGTACCCCTAGGTGAAGATCAAAGAGGGGCCAGGCTCAGAGGTAAACACCTCACCCTTGACACTCACTTCTCTGAGACTGGAGAGACCATGTGAACCACCAGCATGGACTTTTTGTGTGTGCCTCTTGTGCCTATATTTCTAAGAAAAGCTCATAAAAGCGGAGGATTAGTACAGAGAACGAGCCCCTGGTAGAATGATTTTGCTTTCTTTCTTTTTTGGTTGGGGGGGGGGGGGAGGTTTGCTGTCTTTCTTTAATAAATGAGGAAGAAACCAAATTTTTCATTTGGTTCTGTAATAGGTAAATGGAGGTCCACGGAGGTATGGCTTTTAGGCAAAGCCTAAAGGTGATTCTTCCCTACAATTAATTTCTTCCTATTGGTTTCTCACCAGAGACAGGCCAAATTTGGTATCTTGTCCAGGCCTGTGCCCAATCTTGATATTGGACTCATTGGTATCAAACTCCTAAAAAGCCTTGGTATTCCCTGGAGGCTGACGGGAGGAAGGGAGAGCCTGGAGCCTGTACCAGATCAAACCCAGAGAGACGGGAAAGTTGCTGGGCAGCTTGACCATCCCTGACCTGTACCCTCCCAGGCCTGCCCTGACAGCAGAGATGAAGACCTGGTGATATAACGGTCACTCTGAGACTGTGTTCATGGTTTTGTATTGAATGGGCCTAGATGGCCTAGCAAAAATTGAAGGGGTCGTGTACTTTTATGTTATGATTTAGATTAGAAGCAGAGTTTGAAGTTCATAGATGAATCAAAATGCTTATTGAATGGACAGACGGCATCAATGAACAAATGAAATTGTCATCGTGAAATACAAAAGGGAGGAAAAGACCAAAAACAGGGCCATGAGGCCTATTGGATTTTGATTTCAAGTGTTGGCAAAAACCTAGCGGCTCCCATTTGGAGCTGGTTTGATCTTGTAAAGACAGCTGGGGAAGACTGATGTTCTCCACATTTTGTAAAAATAAACAAAAATGCCTTTCGGCCCTTTTTTCCTATTCCAGGGCAAAGTTGTTTCTGTCACTGGGGTGTTCTGGTCAACTGTTCCATCTGTCTCTTTTCCAAACTTCAGAGACAAGCTCCAGCAAGATTTGTGCAGAGAGTTGCCAAGAAATTATTCAACCCCAATGGTATAATCTTAGAAAGGAGAGCCATCTTTTGGACAGTTGTATTTTTGATAGCCTTAATGCAAAATATTGCCCCTAATGGACAGACTGTGACTATTCACAGGGTGTCCAAGTTATATGCTTTTATAGTTAGTGAGATCTTTGAGGGCTGAGGGCTGTGTTGTCTGTGTCTCTTGGCAAAGCTTGCCACGGGGCTGTGGCTGTGCTGGACGAGGGGTGGCTGCTGTTTGGGGCTCAGAGGTATCAGGGAGTAGATGGATGTTTTCTCTTATGCTTCCTATTCCCCCTTTAATCTCCTGATTTCCATCAGGTTAGTGGCATTTTCCTTTGGAGACCTTCCGGCCTGGCCACATGGACATTCCCTACTCAAACCTTCATGGCACACCTGTTGCCACACCCCTGAGATGGTCTCCGGGGAGTCTTCTGCCTGCTGAGAAGGAGCTCTTTCAGAAATACAAATCTGATCACGCTCCTCCCGCTGAGAAGCCTCCATGGGCTTCCTTCTGTAAAGAGCAGAATTCTGACCCTTAGAGTCGGTTTTAGACCTCGTTCCCAACTCCTCCCTCCTCTATACCCTGATTTTGCAATTTCCCTTAAAGAATGCACTTCCTCCCTATTTTGGGACCAGTGAATTCACTCTTCAACACCTCCTTTTCAAAGATTGGTCAAGGACCTATGCTCCTTCCTGTCACTGGGTCTCAGAGCTGCTTCTCAGGTCAGACCCCAGCTCCCTGTCTTCCTTCTGTTTCAGGCAGTAGGTGGGAAAGGCAGACTGCATTCCTGTCCCCTCCATGTGTCCCGCCACATCAGCATACATCCTCAGAGCCAAGACCATTTGATAAAGCTACACGGAGTCTGAGGGTCTGGGAGGACTTTGTTAGTCATTCTTTTATATCTCCCTGGAAAATGACCCTTCACTTATTTTCAAAGGACTAAGGCACTCAAATCAAATCAATCTAGAAATTCAACACAACTCAAATTAAAATCCCAGTAGGCTTTTTTGTACAAATTGGCAAGCAAATTCATGGTTTATATGTAAAGGCAAAAGACCTGGACTAGTCAAAGCAAGCTTGAAAAAGAGCAGAGTTGGAAGACATACAGTACCTCATTTCAAGACTCACTACAAAAACTAGAGTAATTTCCTACACAGAGATAAAAGTTAAAGGGGCATAAGAAAAAGTTCAGAAGTAGAGCCACAGATGAATGTTCAATTGATTTTCAACAAAGGTGCCAAGATGGTTCAATGGAGAAAGGACAATCTACATAAATGGTACTGGAACAATTGTATGGCCATAATAAAAAATCTGCACACTCCTTACCACATACCTCGCAGCATGTACAGCAAAGGACAAAGATGGATCATGGACCTAAATGAAAAACTGAAAACTGTACAACTCCTAGAAGAAAACACAGGAGAATATCGTTGTGACTTTGGGCTAAAGCGTTCTTCAGGCACACAAAGCGTGGGAAGAAGTTGGTAAAAATGGATTTTATCAAAATTAAGAACATCTGCTCTTTGAAAAACACTGCTAAGAAGTTAAAAAAGCCCCAAACTGGGAGAAAATATTTGCAAAACATAAATGTGATAAAAGAGTTGTATACAGAATATACGCAGAACTCTGATAACCCCTTAACAAGAAAATGAAACAAGTCAATTTAATAAATGGGCAAAAGTATTTGAATTGATACTTCACCAGTAAGACATGTAGAGAGCAAATAAGAACATGAAGAGTTGCTCAGCATCACCAGTTGTTAAGGAAATGCAAATTAAGACTAGAATACTATGTTATACGTAGTGCCATTGCATATGTATTAGAATGGCTTTAACGCCCGTGTCATCAAATCACACTCCCCTAAAAATGAACAACAGCCAAAACCCCCTAAAAAACAACCCTGACAATATGAAGTGCTGGTGAAGATGTGGAGGAAATATAACTGGTACTTTGCTGGTGGCAGCAAAATGGTACGGTCACTTTGGCAAAACATTTTGGTAGTTTCTCATAATATTAAACACTCACTTACCATACGATCCAGTGATTCTGCTCTCAGGCACCCATACAAGAGAAATGAAAACATTCATCTGCAGCTAGACTGGAGTGTAAATGTTCTTAGCGCTTCTATTCATAATAGAATAGAAAACTGAAAATAATCCCCAATCTCCTCCCACTGGGAAATGGGTAAACAGACCATGTCACACTCAAACAGACAGATCCTACTCAGCAGTAAAAAGGTCCCGTGCTGGGCAGAAGAATTCACACGCAAAGGTCTGTATACGTTGTGGTGATTTTTGTATGATGTTCCGGAAAAGGGCAAGCCGTAGGGAAGGAAACAGGTTAATGGGTGCCTGGGGATGGGCAGAGGGGCTGACTAGAAAGGGGCATGAGAGATTTTGAGGGTCACAGACATATTTTAAGTCTTCATTGCAGTGGTGACACTATTGTATGTTTTCCCAAACTGGTAGAACTGTGACCCCTAAAAAGGGTGACTATTATTATAATTAACTTACACCTCAGTAAACTTGAATTACAGAGAGGGGAGTTCCTGGGCTGCTGTGTGGTGAGACGCCTGTGTGAGGTCCTGTTGATGGTTCTGTTTTCCCAGTGCTTCGGAGTCTGGCCTGAGGGGTTTCATCACGCGGAATTGGCTTGTGTTTTACATGGGGTAAGGCCTCCGGTTAGTGTTGAGCCCACTGTATCATTTTCCATGAAGGCAGGTTGTGAGGTGTGTGAGGGCGCCCTCTGTAGCTAGCTCACCTTTCCAGGGCTCTCCACATAAACACAGGTGTAGTCAGGTCTTCTGGGGGCCATGGATGCTCCAGATCAGGCATCCTCAAACTTTTTAAACAGGGGGCCAGGGCAGTGCCTGTGGCTCAGTGAGTAGGGCGATGGCCCCATATACTTGAGGTGGCGGGTTCAAACCCAGCCCTGGTCAACAACTGTAAACAGGGGGCCAGTTCACTGTCCCTCAGTTGGAGGGTCGGACTATAGTTAAAAAAAAAACAAAAAAAAAACAAACTATGAACAAATTCCTATGCACACTGCACATATCTTATTTTGAAGTAAAAAAAACAAAATGGGAACAAATACAATCACACCGCCTCATGTGGCCTGCAGTTTGAGGACCCCTGCTCCAGATGGAAGTTGCTGGAACGAGGTCCCCTCCCACTGGGGTGGTACAGCCTGAGGCAATAAGATCTAACCTTGTCCTTCATCCAACAGGCTGCTGGGCCAGAGGGGCTGCTGGAGTGGGCCCTCCTGTCTTTGGTTTCCAAAGCTCCCGGGGGCACTGGGATGACGTCCCTCCATAAAGCAGGTGCAAGTGGCTGAGGCCACATTCCAGGAGGCCCTGCTCATCTCAGCCATCTGGAAAACTTATTATCTGACTGGCTTGCCAGAGACCCAGGGAATTAAGGTGTAGCTGTTTCTAGATCTCGCCACTGAGAAAGCAGCTCCTGTCATGTCCTGGCTGCTGAGCTGAGTAGTGTCGGTGTCACTCCAATTCCCACTTGGTTGATTGTCACCTCCGGATGGTGGGAAGAGGGCAGGGCAGAGAGAAAAAAGGCCTGCAGGGAGACTCCCAGTGCATTCCTTATTGTGCCCTTATGCCAGGCTCAGGGGAGGCTGGCTCCCTCAGTGGGAGTCCCCATGCGTGACTTGTCTAGGACAGCATTTGTGACAGCCCAGCTGGATAAGGGAAAGCACAGGTGAAGGTGCAGCAGGGCTGGAACCCACAGAAGACCTGGCTGGTTGCACCTGTGTTTATGTGACGAGCCCTGGAAAGGTGAGCAAGCTACACAGGGCACCCTCACACACCTTACAACCTGCCTTCATCGAAAATGATACAGCGGGCTTTATCCAGTGGACTGCGTGACTCGGAGCCCAGAGCAGGTGCTCACCCACTCTATGAGGTGCTGGCGGTGAGTTTTCTAAGTCCCTGTGTTTCTGTTGAGCAGGAGACAGAGGAGCTAGCTCTCTAGTCAGGCTGGTGTGTTGAGGGCCTGGCTCATAGGCTGATATTCTATGGCCTTCCTTGCAAGTCTGGGTTCGGGTGTTTCTTAAGTTTCAATACACAGTTAAACTGGCAGTTGTTATGAAGAGAGTCACACGCTGTGTTGGCTTTTGTGTTGACAAAATACTCTCTGATGGTCCCTGAAAATATTTTTGTTCAATATTTGTTTGTTTGTGTGTTTAAACATAGAGATTAAACCAGCTTTCAACTAATCATGCTACTGTCTAGGAGAGAATGGTAGCCTCTCCAAAACTGTAGATCACCCAGAATCCGTGTATGGCTGTCTGTGCAAAGGTACCGAGATTCCTCTGGAGACAGCCGCTGCCTTGGCCGGTTTGGTTTGGGTGGGAAGGCCTGCCCTGCTGATAATCCACAGGTGAGCGAGATGGTCAGCGGGCACTGATAATTTTACCTTGATTATTCTCTTCCCAGTTGTCTTCTCTCCTCCCCTTTTTTCTGAATCTTAAAAGGAAAAAAACAAGAAACCCAAGATAAGACTTTAAAAGAAATATTCTAATTGAATGCAGATTTAATTTGTCCATTCAACAGTTCTTTTTAGTACCTATCAAGGGCAAGATAAGCACACTGTGTCTGCCTCTGGTGATGCCAGTGGGATGGAGGTTTGGAAAGGGTAATAAAGGAAGCACTGAGCTGGTGGCAACTTCTGGAGCAGGCAGAGGAGATGGCCAGGCAGACAGTGAGTAAAGACACGATTGTCGGTGCAGGCAGACGCCCCTGCCTTTGGCTCTGTGTGACACCCCAGGGAGAGCCCTAGTGCAGTGGTTCTCAACCTTCCTAATGCTGTGGCCCTTCAATACAGTTCCTGTGCTCTGAGAACCACTGCCCTAGTGCATCCCCATGTAGAAGGTTCCACACCAGGAGGACCTGGGGGTTTGAACTCAGGCCTCTGACGCCCAACAGAAGACAATGTTTCCAAAGCGTGTCACCTACGGCACTGTGGGTACTGGGAGGATTGCCTGTGGCTCAGGGGTACAATTCAGCCCCAAGCCCTGGGCAGGGGTGCTGATTTGCTGGACACCACCAGGGAGATTAGTGATGTTTGGAGAGTGTCAGGACTGGGAGGGCAGGGAATGCTGAGGGAAGATTGGCTTTTCAAATGCATTTACTTAAATAACAATTGAGGAGATTTATGGAAGTATGTTAAGGAGCCATCAGGTGGTGGGATGAAGCCGCAGAAAACCTTAAGGGTGACCACCCTGAGGAGGTCTGAAAAGCTCTTGTTCTTTCCCTGGGAGAGGTGGCCTCATCACCAGATCCCAAGGGCCAGTCTCTGTTTCCTCCCCTGAGAAGGGGAGGGAGTAACAGGAACAGTAATCCAGGGATTCCGAGATTACTACCCTGCTCACTCTGCCCCCAGGGTCTGTCACACCTGAAGGCCAGCAGCTGGGGTCCCCCAAGGAAGCCAAAAACCTGTGCTCCAAGAAACTCTCCCAGCGGGCCAAGTGACTGGTCCCAAGGGACCTCTTGCTTGAAAGGAAACCTTTTAGAATCTTCTTTTTTCAGTAAGTGGGCAGGGAACGAAGGAAACATTGGTGCTGGAGACAAAACTACTCAGGAAGAGGGAACCTCTTGTGTTGCTTCTTTTATACTTTTAACTGTTTTCATATACTGAAAGCCAGAGTAGAAGAAAAAGCAGTGATTCTGCCAGTTGTCATAGTTACTTCTGACCTCGAAACCAGTCTTGATGTACACAGAACATCGCTGTGAAATACTTCAGATGACAAGCTGCTTAGATGCTTCCCCGTTTAACTGTCACAGCCCCTAACATAGGTGTTACTAATTCTATTTTAGAGATAAGGACAGTAATGCTCAGAGAGGTTGAGGAATTTTTCTGGGGTGACACAGCCACTTAATAAAGAACATGCTTTTTCCCGCATACTAGGAATCTCCATGAACCTGGGCATAGCCGTGAATATGAGATACCATTTGATAAAAAGCTCCAAACAAATCAAAGAGCAGCGTTGTAAGAGAAGATGCAAGGATTCACCTGATAGCTTGCCAAAGAAATAAAATGTACAATATGTACTATGAAATACAGAAGTCCCTCCCTTATCCTTGGTTTTGCTTTCTGGGGTTTCAGTTACCCACGGTCAACCTCAGTCTAAAAATATTAAATGGAAAAGTCCAGAAATAAACGATTTATTAGTTTTTAATGGTGCACCATTTGAACAGTGTGATGAGCTCCTTCCCCACTCCGTGGAAATCCTCCCTTTGTTCAGCGTATCCATGCTTTACATACTCCCACTCTTTTGTCACTTACTGGGCATCTCAGTGATCAGATCAGCTGTCACGGCATTGCAGCACTAGTGCTTGGTTACCCTTATTTGATTTCATAATGTTCCCAAAGTGCAAGAGTGGCTGTGCTGGCGGTTGGGATGTGCCGAAGAGAAGCAGATGAGTGCTTCCTTTAAGGGAAAAGGTGAAAGTTCTCAACTTCATGAAGAAAGAAAAAAAAATCATATGCTGGGCAGCACCTGTGGCTCAAAGGGGTAGGGCGCTGACCCCATATGCCGGAGGTGGTGGGTTCAAACCCAGCCCCGGCCAAAAACTGCAAAAAAAAAAAAAATCATATGCTGAGCTTGCTAAGATCTATGGTAAGAACAAATCTTTTATTGGTGAAATTGTGAAGAAGGAAAAAAATTCTTGCTAGTTTTGCTGCCACACCTCAAACTGCAGAAGTTACAGCCACAGTACTCAATTAAGATGGAAGGGCCATTAAATTTGTGAGTGGTAGACATGAACAGAAATGTGTTCTGATTGACAGTCGGTTTCGGTTTCAAGCATCCACTGGAATTTTTGGAATATATCCCCTGTGGTTATAAGGAGAGTACTGAAAAGGACAGAAGTCAGTGTGTGCTAGGGGTGTATTTAATGTAAATCCCAACTCCTGCATGGAATTACAAGGACATTGACTTTACTAAGACTCAAATGATGCTGCTCAGACTATCTGATAATTCTCTCTGTGTTTTAGAGAGAACTCTCTCCTTCATTCATTAAACAGTTATTTTGTATTAGGTAATATGCCTTTAGCTGTGAGTAACAGGAAACTCTGGATCGACTGTTTCAAGCAGTAAGCGGATTGTTTTCTCCCTTAATGATTCCTGAAGTGAGGCAGTTTCAGGGTGGCTATTTTGGTGGCTCAGTGACATCCTCAAGGATAAGAGTTGCTTGATCTTTCTTCTCTGCAACTTGTAGCATGTTGCTTTTGTCTTTGACTCACTCCCTCATGGCCACAAAATGGCTAACATGTGCAAATATATAATAATAAGATTGAGCCTAAAAGGCAGGCCCATTTCTTCCTTTATGTCACTTTTTAGCAGCATGGAAACTTTTTTCCAGAAACCCTTCATGCCTCATTAGCCAGTTAAATGCATCTGTCCATTCCTAAGACCATCACAGATAAGGAAAATGGGATGACTGTGATTGAGTCACAGGGAAGCACAAGTGTCTCATGGAGGCAGGCAGATTACATGAACAAACTTGGGATTCCATTACAAAGGAAGGAGGGAGGAGGGCTTGGGCCAACAATTGGAAAGGTTGCTGTATATTTTTAAAATATTTCTTTTTTTTTTTTTCTCTAAGGAACAATTTAAATGTACAAATATTTATTCCTACAAGCTGTATGAAAAATACTTTTCTTAAAATGTGCACATTTGTTAGCCAGGATTAAAGTGTTGAAAATTGATATTTCCATATTAGGGTTTTTAAAAAATTTTTACATATACATATGTTTATTAGGTTTCCATTTTTTGCCTTCACAAAATTAAAGAGGCTTAAAATTTAATAACTATAACAATGTTTAAGACAAGGTCTAGAAACAAAGAATCAAAGTATTCCATAATAGACATTCTCTTATTTGACAATGTGGATGTTACTTTCTTTGCATTATTATTATTATTGCTTAATATTTCGATGCAGCAATTCTCTGATTTCTTTTCTGAATGTATTTATGTTCATTCACTCTTTACGAAGTTTTTGTTTGTTAAAAATATTTCTATTACAGAAAACTTCAAACACAAAGGGGAGTAGCATAGTGAATTCTCACTTATTTCTTGGTTTCTATAATTGTCAACATTTTGGCAATTTTAGTTCATCTCTACTCTCCCTTCATCTCCTCCTGGAGTATTTTAAGGTGCATCCCAGATATATATTATTTTTTACATGCTCTGGACATATTGAATACCTCCTATATGCCTGGTCATAGATAGAAAGAAGAAAACTGTTTCAGGCAGAAGTAGTGAAGACTGACCCTGCATTAGCTACTTTCTGCGAAAAGAGAGATAATAAAATTCCCCGAGACAAAGGAAAATGCAATATCCAGGATTTTCTCCAAAGCTTTTGTTCTGGTTGCATCTGGAGTCTTTGAGATGTCAGGGAACAGGTGTCCTAGGAAGTTTGGGGTGGGGACAGGGAATCCTTCTGCCCCCGCGAACAGACGTGGAAGGCAAGTAGAAGTTCCGTATCCCGTTTGTCATTTCAACACAAGCTGTTGAGGCGAGTGCTTTCTAAGAGTGGGTTTTGGTTTGGTGACACCTGTTTCTGCGTGTTAATAGATTGCTAGGGTAAGATAGAGCCGGTGATGTCACCTGCAGGTGTGTGAGCCTGTGGTAGCGGTCTGCTGCTTGGCATTTGTTTCACGAGGCGTTGCTAGCCACATCTGTCCTCAGCTGTGAGAGTGCACGCACCAGCAGGCTGGAGGGAGGGATGTTTTTAACCAGAACAGAAAGGCAGATGTAACAAATTGACTCTGGGCTGGGTTGCAAACACATGTACTTTCCCTACCACTTTACTGATTTCATTTAGTTATGGAACAAAGTATAAATGTTATTTCTTCAAAATATCAATGTGTCAGGCAGAGTGTATTTCCATGTACCCTTTTCTGAGTGTCTTAAGCCCATCCGTTTTATTATAGGATTAAAAGACCCCTCTTCCTCTGTGTGTTGTAACAGGAAGCTTGCTTTCTGATTTTCCTTCGGTTTTTAAACATTTAATCCTTTGAAGAGGGTTCACATGCTTCGCATGAGGCGGTACTTTTGTATGTAACATAAAAAAGAAATTCACCATTTCTCTAAACGTGCTTCTCCATTTCTATATGGCAATTAAAGGTCAGATTGCAAAGCTGAATCAGTTAGAGCTCCGTGTTCAGGAGACATTGAACCTGAGCTGATTTTATCTGCCTGCATTTTGTAAACTTTTAGTGTTTGCACCCTGAGTTTAAAAACAGAAGTCTTTTGCATGACTGTCTTTGAAAAACCTGAAAAAAAGAGAGTGGAGAAATGACATGAAATGATGCCATTTGACGTGACACTTGTGTAGTCCGGTGGCCTTTGTAGCAGTTACATTGCTTCTTAGCATAGCGGGTAAGCTGTGGTTGGGTGTCCTTTGTTTTGCAGGCTGTGCTTTTCGGGGCTATGTGAGAATCCATCCGACCCCAATACATTTTATTTGACATGCACAGCTGGGTTGCTGGAGGATAGTCCAGGCCATTAAAAAGAATGTAAAAGAAAACACAGACAATCTATTCATCAGAACACTATGAAAGGGAGACTCACTGGGGCAGGCCCTGGCTCGAGCGCACCTGGAGGGAGAAGGAGGAAAACCAACTGGGCGCCCAGGGAGAAGGGCCGAGGAAACGCAGCTGCTGTTGATCACGGCTGGGCCACGTGGGGAGCGGCTTTGCCAATGGTGAAACTCGATTCCCTTTCCAACTTGTGGAATCTTATTTTAGGGCACTCTGCAAACAAGAGGGTTGGATGGCAGCACGGGGTCTTGTTTGCTCGGGGGTCTATGCTCACCAGGTGCTTGGCACCCCAGGCTGGGGGGGACTGATGCTCACCTTGCATCCAAGGGCAGCTCCCAACGTTTCTGACCTTTTGGATCCTGCTAGGACTCCCCAGGCAGCCCTCAGACTCACCATGAGGGAGGTAAGGGGGCAGCTTCTGGAGTCCCTGGGAAGTGCTCCCGTGCCTTTCTTCAGCCAAAAGGATGCTCCAGGGACCTCAATGAGCTTTACATAGCCTACCCTATCTGCTTCCTATTGTGATTTTGTAGCACTGGTTCCACGCTTTGTTTTTTTATCCAGTATAAGAAGTTTTCCATTTGTGTGTGCATGTGAGATTATTGCCTGAACAGCCTTTGAGTGTCTGGTGTAAACATGTTGGGAAAGGTCCTTGGTCACTTTGGCTGCAGGCAGAAGCTGAGGAGTCTGTGCATCACTTTGGTCACTTGGAGATTTCCAGAGTGGCCACTCTGAGTCTTGCCTTTCTGTCCCCAGCTTGTTCACTGGTCTTTTTGAGAAGATCTGTTTGTATGTAACCCACCAAGATGGATCTTACTGCAGAAGATGAAGTGCTGGGGTGCCCAGGAACCTGGCTGTTTGGTCAGCACTCCATCCAGATCTACAGGGCAGAGACCACACTTTGGAAAGAGAGACAGACAGACTTGGGTTCATGTCAACATGGTTCTGTGCGAGTCAAGCTCCTACACAGAAACGCTCTCAGGAAGTGGCAGCTGGGCTTGTCTGCATCGTGGGGACCACACAGGGAGTTTGTTATTTAAAATGTCCCCCTCATATCCATAGGTTTCTCTGTCCTCCCAGGCTGCAGTTGTGCTGGAAGTGAGTGGAACTCTGTTGAGACACAGTTAATCCTGAAAGAACTTCTAGGAGTAACAAGGTGTTTTGGTGGTTTTGTTTTTTTAAAACGTGTGTGTGTGTATGTATTAATTAAGAAAAAAAATTTTTTTTAATTTTTTTGAGACAGAGTCTCATCCTGTTCCCTGGGTAGAGTGCTATGGCATCACAGCTCACAGTAACCTCAAACTCTTGGGCTCCAACAATCCTCTTGCCTCAGCCTCCTGAGTAGCTGGGACTATAGATGCCTGCCCCAATGCCCAGCTATTTTAAATGGTTTTGTTTCAGAATTGATTTTTAGAAAATTGTGACCCCAAAACCAAATTAAGTTCCAGACTCATCAGTGGCATTTTCTGAAACCTTTCACTTTTTGTTATTTATAAACTCAATGGAAATTCTACAGCATGTTAGGAAAAAAAACAACAACAAAGCAAAATATCTTGATAAATATGGCTTCATAAGACCAACTCAGAAATAACCACCAGAGAAAACCCAAGCTACTGATAATCCATGTGACCTTTTCCAGTTGGAGAAATATAAAGTGCTTCACCGTTTGGAATTAACTGAGCTCTGGGAAAGGACCAAAGGACAGCGGCCCCCAGGCTGCCTTCAGGCCTTTGTTTGTTCCTTCCCCCCACTTCCCCTCACATGGGTTCTGCTTCCTGACCTGGGACGGGGAAACTCAAAAATCTAACTTTGCTCCGTTATTAACTGGTAAACTTTTACATTCACACAGGGTAGTTGATGGGAATTTCAAAACACGGGGTTAAATTCTGCTCCTACAAAGATGGAACAAAAGCCCCTCTGTCTCTTGGAGGTCACTAATCCGGTGTTCACACCTTATTGTCACTACGTAATGTCTGAAAAACTTGGAATTATTTCCAATTAGTGGGTTTCAGTGGATCTTGCTCTCTGAGCTGCTGACCCTTGTGTTTGTTTAGCAGGATTTTCTCACCGGGCTTCACCTTGCCGGGCATTGTTTTGCTGTCAGGGTGTCTGCACGGCTCCGGGTGACCCCCTCAGAAATGTTCGTGTCCTGAGCCTGGGGGAGCTGTTGTGAATTTGGTGATGACAGATGGCAAAGACATAAAAGGCACCTCCATGGGCTTTGTGAAAGGGGATTTTGAGCTCTCAGGGTCTTTTTTTCTCTCTCCGTTCTGGAGGCACTTCTGTGATCGCTGACAGAGCTGTGATGCTGCCCATTTAGAGTAGGAGGCCTCTGAGGCGGAGAACATTCTGGAGCCAGAACACACCCGCTTGCCAGCACACTCTGTCCCTATCCGTCCCCACAGCCAAGTCTTAGACAGCCTGAAGGTCTCAGCCACATGCACTATTGGAAAAGCAGTGCTTCCCTGGAGACCTAGCACCCTGGAGCACTGGGGTTTAGTTTGATAAGAATTTCACCTAACTTTTGGAGATTAGAGGGCCACTGTTATCAAGAAAAAGAACAAAAGGGGGGCCTTCTTGGTGCTGCTTATAAAGTAGGGATTTGCAATTAGCTGCCTTCTTGGCTCTGGCTGAGACTTAGAGGCTTGTGGAAGGTGAACTATATGTGTTGGGCAGAAGCCCAGAGGAATAAAAAAGAAGGCATGACAGAGTTTTAAAACTGGTGCAAACTACAAAATCCTGTGTATGCCCTTAGTGGATCACCCCAGAGACACTCATTATATCCCCTTAGCAACCTGATGGGGATCCTTCTCATGCCCAAGTGATAGCCCAGAATCTCCCAGAAAAGACTTGTCTTTTGTGAAGGGGCCGTGGCTGGCCTAGAAGAGTAAGTGGACCTATGTTGCCAGTATTTACAAATTAGTAAAAAGCCACTCCTGGATTTCTGGCTTCTTTGGAAAACTGGGCAGTCCAGGAGCACCCTGGCCATCACCCCACTGGGCAGCTGCCAGCTGGAGCCCTGTGGTGACCACCACCTTCAACAGGCTCATCCTCACCAGGTTCTTTTATTTTTAATACACCTAGCCCACCTACTCATTTCTCTAATTAACTCCAGTTGGCATTTGAGTTTGCAAATCTCTGATTTGTTCTAATCTCTTCACAAAAACTATAATATAAATTTATAACAGGGACCTTAAGAATGGATCCTAATGAAATAATCCAAGATGTGGAAAATGTTTCATGCTAGAAAGATGTTTCTCTCCATTATTCATAATACACAGAATTGAAAACTACCTAATAATGGGAAAGGGTTAACTGAATTATGATGTATTTCTATAATGGAATAATATATGGCCACAAGAGTGCTGTTCATGCAGCTGAATGGCAAACTATAGGGGTGCTGCTTTAGCCAGTCTGCACTGACAAGTTAGCATTCCCTCACTGCTCATCTGGGGGCAACTGGGGGTGTGAGGTGGCTGGCAAGCAGTTGTCTTCCAGCTCTGTTGACAGGTGGTTTTATTTCTTACATCTACGTGGCAAATGATTTCTGTTTTTTCATGCTTCTGAAAGGACTTTTAAAATCAGGGTCTTCAGGGTCTTCTGGCTGCTGTGAAAATGAGTATCAGCTAGAGAAAGAGGAATCACTATCCAAAAGCCTGAGTTTTCCTATGATAGAAATGTAATTACATGTTTCCATTTTAAACGTTGCCGGAAGGAACGGGCATGGTTGCCTGGGGTCTGTGTTGCTGCCTGGCTGGCCTGGGTCATAGTGGAGTGAGCCTGTGGCTGCCATGTGCAGGGTGGCGGTCACCTGAAGCCAGTCCTGAGAGCTGGTGCCTCCTCAGACCCGCCTCTCAAGCCCTTTCATTTTTACTTTACCTTCACTTTGCATTTCTCAGTCTTTGAACTATGGCCTAATTTCACATTCTGAAACTGAGCATGGGTCTCAATTCTGTGAAAAAAAGGATGTTTCAGAGGAATGATGACTCACCTTTTATTTCAAGCTCAATGAAAAGCAGCCAACCTAAAAAGCACTGAAGGAATGAGCCCTTGCGATTATTTCAGAATAATTCCATCTGTTCTTAAGTGTTATTTTTCATCTTACAAGTGATATATGGAGCACATTCTTATTATAAACCTAACCTCCTTGGCCCCCTCCACTCTGCCCTTTCCAGACATCAGCACTGCTGTCAGTTTAATGGGTATCTTTCCAGACACTTTGTGTACATTTATGTGTGAGAGAGAAACATGCAGTTTTATTTGTGTGTGTATTTATTTTTGCATAGAAGCGATAGCATAATCTATACTTTATTCTACAACTTGTTTTCTTCCCCACAGAATAGTGTATCTTAAACGAAGATCTGCCTTTATCTGTAACTGCTGGCGAGTATTCCAGGGTAGGTTTATTTAGCCTATTTCTTCTTCATAGACAGAAAATTAATTGTATCTCTCCATGTATCTGAGTGAAGTTTTGTTTCAGTGACAAAACCACCTTTTATTTCCTCCCTAGAGTGGTGGGTACTATTTAAAAAAAGAAAGAGAAACTAAAGAAAGAATGATTGGCAAGAGGGAAGCTGGGCTGGGCGTACTCATGGCTAGAGCGTCCAGGCCTACCATGTGCTGTGGTGCCCGCTTTGTGGCTCTCAGGACACGGTGGTGGCATCCTGACAGCAGTGTCAGTGAGGGGTCATGGGGAACGGGTTTATTTACCTGTGTGTATATTTTCTGTAGACTTGATTTCTGTATAAAGAATTTCATGTAGTCATTAGAGAAAAAGTGGTTAACCCTGAGAATTATGTTAAGCATAAAGTGAGTGCCATGCTATAAAGGGAGTTTCCAAGTGAAGCTTATGTTCAAAGTTTGTATTATTGCGGTTGCTCTGTTGGGCTTTATCCTTTCCCCTAATCCTTCCCAAACTGTCATTTGTGGCACTGCTGCCTTTTCTCCAGACCTTGCTGCCTGATCCCCAGTTCAAGATTGGTTGGAGCACCTCTTCCCTGCAGGAGGAGAAGCCCAGCACCAACAGTATGAGTGAGGGCTTGGTTTCTTCAGACGTGAACGCTCTTTTCTGCCGACCCATGTGGACCCCGGAAGGAATCTCACTTGCTCTCAGTTTTTAGGTCACAGCCCGCTCACCTGGTCTTTGTTTTCCATTCTCTTCTCCTAGTACATACACATCGTGTTCATGCATCTCTCCATTGCTCTGCTGGAGTTTCTTATCTTGCCAATACCACATATAGGCAGGGCTGGAGTGTTTCCCAAAGTGGTCTCTTTGTAAAAAACCATCCATGGTCATGGAGGTGACATTGTGACGGTGGCTGCTAACATTTTCTGGGTGTCCTCTGTGGGCTGGGTGCTGCTCTGAATGCTTCACTCCTTTTACTAAAGGTAAACAACCGTAGGAGTTGGTGTTGTTTGCCCCATTTTGTAGCTGAGGTGACTGAAACACAGAGAGGGTGGGACACTTAGCCCAGGTCACACAGCTAGAAGATAGGGAGCCTCTCCCTCACTTGCTGCTCTCACCCCTGACCCTGGTGTCCACTGACATTGTTAATACTCACCATCTTAAGTTTCATCCCACAGATGGCTATGTGCATTACAAACTCTGTATAAACGTGATTGTTGATAGTATTATTCAAGGCAGGTGGTTTGTAACAGGTGCACTGAGCAAGCAGATCTCATGGGGCCCTTCAGAAAACTTTAGTAATTCCTCCACATCTTGTTTAAAACCATGGCAATGGGTAGGCAGAGAACACAGGACAAGTCCCCCTATGCCTGGGGACAATTAGTGTTGTCCCCATGGTTTTTTGGAGTATTTAGATCTGAGTTTTTCCCACAAGGCATTTCATGGAGTCCCACCTGTTAAACAATGCATGTCCTCTCTTCTAGGCAGAAGGCCTTATATAGCCCCATCTCATTGCTTTTCAAAGGTAGCCTGAAATCTGATTTTTTTCTTTAGAATATGAAATCTTTTAATTTTTAACTGTTGTCTATAAATTCGGATTTTAAACAATCAAGGTGTGGATTGAGCAGAACACAGATGTGGACTGAATTCCAGGAGTGGAGAGGGGGTAATTTGTGTTGTAATAAACTTTCTAGGGGGTTCTGATGCAGGACAAAGATTGAACACCACCCTCAACCATTTAGTTTGCCTATAGTTATGCCAGGAAAAGTCAGGACTAGAACCTGGGTGCTCTGATTTGTAGCCAACATCATCCTCATGGGCAACATCAAATCTTTAGGGGTGTCCCAGGTCATAGGAACACCTGCTCGCCACCCCACATGGCAACTGGGCTTGAGGTAGCAGAGCAGGTACCTGCTGGATGTAACCTGCTGTTTGTAAAGGGTTCTGCAATTTTGCTAAATGTGGCACTTCCCTCCTGTCTTGTAATTTCTGTTCAGAACCAGCTCTCTGTCTCGGAGTGTGGGATTTCTTCTTGGCTCCTGAGAAATAGAGGGGCAGAGGGCACATGGAGGAGCCACCACCAGGTCTACTCACATGTGACAGGGGGCAAGGGCAAGAGAGGACCACTTAAATCTCCCTAGTGCTAGAAAATCTGTTAGTTGCCATGTGGGATTAATTTCATATGGATAGACTAATAATGGTCTTATTATATAGTTTTCAGACTTTGAAGTTAATATTTCTTACATGTTGGAGAACGTTGTGCCAAGCAGGTAGTGTCTGGTCAGAACTTTTTCAGAACTGTTTCTGTTTGATAAGAAACATTTCTCATTCTTAGAGTAAGACATCACATGCTGGAAAAATCCCTTTCTGTATGCTGGGTTGGCAGGGAAGCTGTGTGAAACTGGCTTTCTTTGCTAGTCTGGGGAAGGTCTGCAGTGGAGGCAGGCACCTTGTCTGTTTAAGATTGAGAAACATTTGGAAACAGTACTGTGACACCCCATGGACCTCACTGGCACTCTGCTACCAGGAGAGAAGCAGCCATTAATATGGAAAAATAAGCCTTTTGTCTCAGGCCTTTGAAGAGGTCCAGGTCGAACACACAGAGCAGGTACAATAGAGCAAGTTCTTAGTGCCGTTTCTTTCAGGGGACAGTGAATTCGACTTGTCAAACCCTTGCCAGTTGGGGAAAATAAATAAATAAATAAATAAAAAGAAAAGAAAAGAAAAGAAAAGAAAAGAAATTACTGAAGAGGAGACTCCAGCTAACTATCTAGAGGAGTGCAACAGGTCTTAGATCACTGCTGCTAAGATGAAGGTCAAGTTATAGGTCAAGATTGCTGGTAACCAAGTTTGATGAAAATATTTCAAATTGTATATAAAACCAGCACATTGTACCCCATGATTGCATTAATGTGCACACTATGATTAAAAAAAAAAAAAAAAAGAAAGATTACTGGTAACCAGATGAAGGGCCAGAAAGGAAGCAGCGGGGATTGGATTAAAGATGGTGGCCGAGTAACAGCTTCCCTGTAACTGGGTACAGCGAGTCTGGGGAACCAAGACTCCAGGCATCTCTGGCTGGTGGGATCTGCCTATGATCATCCCTTTGAAGATACAGGGAGCCAGCAATCAACTTCTGGACCCCAGGAGGAAGACAAAAACAGTGGAAAACTGGCAAGTGGCTGCGTGTGTTCGATCAACCTAATCACG